>JBBPBX010080457.1:0-16163 GCA_038048925.1 Garcialebias charrua | reverse complement strand
ATGTCGGCTTTGACCATCTCAAAGTAAGAAAATATATTTTTATTTATTCTGTAAATGTGAATAGCAATGTTTAACATTACAGTACACTACTGTACATGATTAAATGTGCGCACGCTCCGTTAGCATGATAAATAAGGGTTGAATGAATGAATGAATGAATAATTTTTTTTTTTAAATATAATTTTCACCCCCTACCTACGAACGGATCGAGCTGCGAACGGTTCTTAGGTCCCAAACTCGTTCGTAGGTCGGGGGTTCCCTGTATATATATATATATATATATATATATATATATATATATATATATATACTATATATATATATATATATATATATATATATAATATATATATATATATATATATATATATATATATATATATATATATATATATATATATATATATATATATATATATATATATATATATATATATATATATATATATATATATATATATATATATATATATATATATATATATATATATATATATATATATATATATATATATATATATATATATATATATATATATATATATATATATATATATATATATATATATATATATATATATATATATATATATATATATATATATATATATATATATATATATATAATATATATATATATATATATATATATATATATATATATATATATATATATATATATATATATATATATATATATATATATATATATATATATATATATATATATATATATATATATATATATATATATATATATATATATATATATATATATATATATATATATATATATATATATATATATATATATATATATATATATATATATATATATATATATATATATATATATATATATATATATATATATATATATATATATATATATATATATATATATATATATATATATATATATATATACTAGGGCTGGGCGATATGGACAAAAATTCATATCTCGATATTGTTGTGATATATCGCGATATACGATATATATCTCGATATAATTTTCTTTCCATAAAAGAATAACAAAAATATATTTCTGAGTCAAAGCTTTGTCCCAGTTGTCACACAGCAACATTTATTAACAAACAGCTGTAACTCTACAAAATAAATGTCTAAAAAATGAACATTATTTTTTAGACATTTATTTACACTTATTAAATAATAGTCCTCTTCAGCTGAGGGCAGCTGTGTCATTGCCTCTGATGTGTGTCCCATCAGTCAGTCTATGAATGTGATAAAAGTACTGATTATTCTTTGTACAATTCTAGCAGAGTGCTGTATGAATGGGTAAATGAGGACACAGATTGTGTTTTAAAGAGCTTTGAGTGTCTTGATAAGATAGACAGGTGCTTTCACTTTAGTCAGTGTGTTTGTGAACTACAGTAAATGTGAGCCTCTGTGGTACAATATATTTGATATACTGTATCCGGTTTTATTGTGAAAGGGTCAGGGGGTTGTTTCCGGTTTCACGAAAAATGAATAAAAAAATAAAGACGTTCTCTAAGTTGCTCTACAAAGTGTTGCATTGAATCCTTGTGTAAAAACACGACAGCCTCCACTCAGAAACGTGAACAGAGAGGCAGAGACATTATTAAATCAGCAGTTTATCATAGATCGCTAAAGACACGGTCAGTCTCAGCTGTGGAAGAAGGCGGCTAAAGCGTTAGCCATCTTGTTAGCCGCTAAGGACTGTATCTTTAGCGATAAACTGCTGATTTATTAATGTCTCTGCAGTGCGCGCACGACTAAATGAGCTTGGACCCGTGGTTTGTTTAATGAAGCAGGAGGCTGTAAAAAAAACTCTGTTCTGCCGTTTCACTCATGCATGCTCCACTCCGCTGTTTAAATGGTGAAAAAGATTCGTAGATCCGACCCTTCATCTGGATTATTTTCAGCATCGTCTACAAAAATATTTTTTCTGCCCTCATCTGACAATTTAAATCCAAACTAGCTCAGAAAAAACATTGTTTTTCCCCCTCAGCAGCTAGCGTCGCGGCTCTTCCTATCTGCCGTGTTTACTTCTTGTTGTGCTTTCTCTCCGTGGCTCCGCCCTCCTGCAGCCTGCAGGAAGGAGGGGCTGGGTCTGTGTTCAGTGTGAAGGAGCGGGAGGGGGGCGAGTGGGAGAAAACAGACAGACGGAGGATTCTCGATATAAACGATATAGTCTTGTCTTATATCTCTTTAGAAAAAATCTCGATATTTTAAAAATATCGATATATCGCCCAGCCCTAATATAACTATATATATATATATATATATATATATATATATAACTATATATATATAACTATATATATATATANGTGTCTCTGTTCAAAATTTTCCTAAGTTCCAGCGTGTTCCAGAAATTACATACTGAACCTTTAACTTAACATGTTGCTTTGCAGTATTATATAAAATTTTAAAAAACAACAAGGGGTAATTTTACTGAAATTACTTTATTTAGTAAAGTATTTAGTCTCCAAGTAAAACTACACCTGCACTTTAGTTTTTGTGGTGGTTTTTTTAATCTATATTTTGTGCAGACTTTTTCAATCTAAATAACAGATCATTTTTAAAGTATATATTTTTTTTCAGAGATTACCTGGCTAACATCAGTCTGTCAGGAGATGTGGCAGAGTGAAGAAATATGTTTATAAAAAATGTTACATACAGCTCCTTTAAATGAGCTGTAACTTCTACAAGTTGATCAGCTGACCTTCATGTTTCAGCTTCATCTGTTGTCATATGCTTCCTCTGATTCATTTTTTTTAACTGAACTGTCTCTGATGGAGTGATGTGGAGCCGCGCGTGTTTAACACAGTTTACAGCGGGGACACGCAGCGAGACACGCAGCACCGAGCTGCTCGGTGCTGCTCGGAGCGGAGCGGGGCGGGGGAGGGGGGACAGCTGTCTGAGCCGGCTGCAGAGCAGGGGGGAGAGAAGTTGAGACGCGCGCGTTGTTTTTAACATTTTAGCAGTAACTAATTAGCGTTTTACACCAGTAGACGGTGGAGGGGAGGTGCGCAGTTGTTTAAAGTGCTCGGGTGTTAAGGGGCGGGGCGCCCTGACGTATTACGTCATGAAATTAGCATATCATGATATAAGTTTTTTGCCCGGGCAAGCTTTTTATACCGGTATTACCGGTAACGATATGATCTGGCCCAGCCCTACTGTGGATCATAACATCCTGTGTCATAAGCTCTCAGAAATCGGTTTCTCTGATCACACCATCGGTTGGTTTTCTAACTATCTTTCCAATCGGAGGCAATGTGTTCAACATAACGGTACTTCTTCCAGCTATTTAACAGTTAAAAATGGTGTACCACAAGGCTCAGTTTTAGGACCAACCCTCTTTACAATCTACATAGCTAATGTAGGTCAGAGCATCCCTGATGCATCCTTACATTTCTATGCTGATGATACAGTTGTTTATTGCCAAGCTAAAACAGTAGCTAAGGCTTTCCAGTTACTGCAATCCGCTTTTGACATCATCCAGTCAGATTTGTTCCGTCTCAAACTTGTCCTAAATGCTGATAAAACAAAAGGGATGTTTTTTTCAAGTAGGAAGTCGGTCCCAGCAGATCTTCCTCTGATTTTATCCTCAAATGGTGTCCCTATTGAGTTTGTTGATTCCTATAAATATTTGGGTATCCTGGTCGATTCACATCTCTCTTTTAAACTCCACGTGGAAAACCTAGTGAAGAAACTGAAAGTTAAACTGGGTTTCTTTTTCAGAAATAAATCATGTCTAACACTGAATGTTAGGAAACGCCTTGTATCTGTGACTTTCCTTCCCTCCATTGATTACGGTGACATTCTCTACATGAATGCTCCTACAAGCACCCTGCGGATGTTGGATGTTGTCTATCATGGTGCACTAAGATTCATAACTGGCTGTGATTATCGTACCCACCACTGCACCCTGTATTCACTGGTTAACTGGACATCATTAACCTCACGCAGACTCTTCCACTGGTACATTTTCATCTTTAAATCACTTCTTGGTCTGCTGCCCTCATACATCTCCTCCTACATGTCTTTGCGTGAGTGCAGCTACAGCGTGCGCTCTCAGGACATGATTACCTGCAGTGTTCCGTCAGTGAGGACTGAACTTGGAAAAAGGGCCTTCTCCTACTCTGCTCCTGCTTCATGGAATATCTTACAAAAAGATCTGAAGCTCTCGACCCTGACCTCTCTGGATGGTTTTCAGAATCTGTTGGAATCCTGGCAAAAACCAATGCAGATTTGTTCCTGTCTTTGATTTTTTTGTACATCTACCGTATAATGTTTTTGCTACTTTTTCTTTTCTTTTGTTTACTGTTTAATGTATTTGTATCATTGATGTTCATCATTCTTTAGTTTGTAGCAGGTCGCTTTCGTAAATGAGCCCTCAAGGCTCAATAAGATTTACCTGACTAAATAAAGGTTGAATGAATGAATGAAAAATATTTTAAGTGACAGTCAATATGGGTTTAGATCAAAGAATTCTACATCCATGGCTCTTATGGAACTAACGGAACAAATTACCACATCTACCGATCAAAAGCAACATTGTATAAGTCTATTTGTTGATTTAAAAAAAGCTTTTGACACAATCGATCACACCATTCTCATTAATAAATTAAACAAATATGGTATTAGAGGACTAGCACTACAGTGGGTAGTAGTTATTTGAAAGACAGAAAACAGTTTGTACAAATTGAGGATATACAATCTAACCTCTGCAAGATCACATGTGGAGTCTCACAAGGCTCAATACTTGGACCAAAGTTGTTTAATTTGTATGTAAATGATTTAGTGAAGGTGTCTGGAGTTCTAAAATGTGCTCTTTTTGCTGACGATACCACTTTTTTTATTTTGGTAGTGATTTGAAACAAATGTCTGAGTTGTTAAAAATGGAGTTTGTTAAACTACAAACTTGGTTTAAATTAAACTATCATTAAACTTAGATAAAGCAAATTATATGTTATTTAGTAATAAAAAGAAAACTGTGGATTTTTCTTTTAAAATTGATGGTGTTGAGGTAAGCAGAGTAAGTGAGGTGAAGTTTTTGGGTGTGGTTATTGATGTCAAACTGTCGTGGAAACAGCACATAAATTCTGTTAAACTTAAGATATCTAGATCTACTGCAGTACTGTACAAAGTAAAGGATTTGTTAAATGATAAAGCTCTGTATCTGCTGTATAATACAATTTTTGTTCCACATTTAATTTATTGTGTGGAAGTTTGGGGAAAGGCGTGTAAAACTATAACAAAGTCTATTTTTATTTTACAAAAAAGAGCTGTGAGAATTATTACAAGAAAGCCTTATTGTCATCCACCAAATATATTATTTAACCAACTCAAATTACTGAAGTTTTTTGATTTGGTGGACTATAATATTTTATTAGTAATGTATAGAGCTCTACTCCGAGTCCCTCCCGCAGGGTGTCTGGACTCTCCCTTAGAGATAGGGTGAGAAGCTCAGTCATCCGGGAGGGACTCGGAGTAGAGCCGCTGCTTCTCCACATCGAGAGGAGCCAGTTGAGGTGGCTCGGGCATCTGGTTAGGATGCCTCCTGGACGCCTCCCTGGTGAGGTGTTCCGGGCATGTCCCACCGGGAGGAGACCCAGAGGAAGACCCAGGATACGCTGGAGGGACTATGTTTCTCGGCTGGCCTGGGAACGCCTTGGGATTCCCCCAGAGGAGCTGCTCCAAGTGGCTGGGGAGAGGGAAGTCTGGGCCTCCCTACTTAGGCTGCTACCCCCGCGACCCGACCCCGGATAAGCGGAAGAAAATGGATGGATGGATGGATGGATGTATAGAGCTCATAATAACGCACTGCCTTTAAACGTTCAAATGCATTTTGTTAAGAGAAGGAGCCGTTCTAGTCTTAAAGGAACTGAGATTTTTACAAAACCTCAGTATAGAACAAGTTTAAAGGGACGGTCTGTTTCAATACAGGGAGTTGAATTGTGGAACGGTTTGGGAAATTATGTTAAAAATGCAAAATCAGTGCTTGTGTTTAAAAAAAATGATCAAAACTAAATTGTTAACAAAATACTAAAATTTTCAGTTTAAATGTTTATTGTACTAGAAATTTTTAGATCTGTGATGAGTTACTCTTTTTGTTTGATTACTCGGATAATCTTTGAATTGATTGAATAGATTTTTTTTTAAAGGGGCAGATATAAGATTTCTTCTTTCTGCCACCTTTCATTTTGTTTTTTCTTTTCATATTACATGTAAAATGGTTTTTTATACATTTTTTTTCTTTAGTATTTTAAATGTAAAATGAATAAATTAAATAAAAAATAAAAAATAAACTTGTCATCCTCCACCATAACCCTCAGCACTGGCTCCCCTCAGGGCTGTGTGTTGAGCCCTCTCCTGTTCACTCTGCTCACATATGACTGCGCACCTACCCATCCAGGCTGTCATATTGTAAAATTTGCAGACGATACAGCAGTGGTTGTATGCATAAACAATGAGTCCAGCTACGGACAGGAGGTGGAACACTTGGAGAGCTGGTACAGGAAGAACAACCTTCACATCACTGTAAAGAAGACTATAGAGATGGTCTTGGACTTCAGACCGAACAAACACACCTACTCCCCCTGAACATAGGAGGATCTGTGGTGGGCGTAGTCTCCAGCTACAAGTACTTGGGTGTACACATAAAGGACAACCTCAGCTGGGGCAACAACACCACCAGACTGATCAAGAAAGCACTTCATACTGTATACGTTACTTCCTCAGGCAGCTGAGGAAAGCTGGTCTGGGAAGCTCAGTCCTCACCTCCTTCTACAGGTGTGCAGTGGAGAGCATCCTTTGCTCCAGTATCAATTTTTTCTGTTCTGGCTTCTGAAGGAGGCAGTCGCCTTTTCTCCTCTCCTCTCCCCCCCTGCTGCCGCTGCTTTTTGTCTTGTCTGCAGCTTCTCATGAAGCACCTCGAACGAAGATTAAGATGAATTGGGTGGTATGGGTATTCAACTCTACTGAAAGATTTCAACAAAAGGCAAGGCACGGGGGAGCCGGCCCATCCCCGCAGACGAAACGAGAGATACGCCATGGATTCGATGGAATGGTGACGTCTCGCTCTCTGTGTGCTCTGAGGGAATGTGAAGAATCTGGATTAAATTGGATTACGATGGCGGCGCTTTGCTTTTTTGGCGTTTTGTGGAGCACTGGCCTATCGGCAAATGAGGGGGAGTTTCAGCAGGACCTAATGTTGGAACACCCGATCTGATCTGCGCTGTGACCTCGGAAATCAGCAGTTTACGAGCTAATCCGGAAGGTGAACACGATCTGAGGATCGCAGATCATCCGTTCGGATTGGGACTCTGGACGCTGGTGGTCAACATCTAAGGGCCACAGCTGGATCAGAGGAAAAAGTCCAGAATTGGACCAAATCAGAGTTGCCTAGCAAGACTCAAGGCTGAAGGAACGGGGCGGACGTGGCACAGTGGTAATGGCAGTCGACCCACGATCGGAAGGTTGGAGGTTCGAATCCCGCATCCGCCCACCATGTGTCGTTGTGTCCCTGGGCAAGACACTTAACCCCGAGTTGCTCCCGGTAGGTCTGGATGGCGCCTTGCAAGGCAGGCTACCACTGTGTATGAATGTGTTAATGAATGGGTGGATGGCTGGTATTGTAAAGTGCTTTGGGGCTCCTCACAGGGGGCTAGAAAGCGCTATATAAATAAGCTCCATTTACCATTTACCATTTTACCATTATACTATCAGCCTGAAGTGAAAAATATTTGTAATCCTTATCTGACTTTACCCTAAACAGTCTTGGAAAAAGGTTGGATGTCAAATTTCTCCTGAGACGTGTTTTCTGAGGCAAACAGCTGCACTATCGCTATACTGGTGAAAACTTATGCAATGTTAATAAAAGTACTCTGACTCTGAATTTGTGGCATGGAGGCAGCACAGCTGCAGGAAAAAAAGCTTTGCATAAAGTGGTGAAGGCTGCACAGAAGACTATTGGAGTCGGTCTCCCCACCATCGCAAACATCTACACCTCTAGTTGCAGTAAGAGGGCCACCTGCATCATGATGGACCCCACTCACCCAGCACACTCAGTTTTTGCCCTGCTCCCCTCAGGCAGGAGGCTGAGGAGCATCAAATGTAGAACCACTAGACTGAGGAACCGCTTCTACCCTGAGACTGTTAGACTCATGAATCCCTAATCAGGATTATCACTGTGAAAAAAAAAATCACTGTAATAGTGCTTGATTATGTGCTGCTGACTATCCATGTTGCTGATCTTATGTTGCTGATTTATTTCACGCTGTTGTATTCATTTGTACTTGTCTGCTCACACAGACTCATGTTCATGCTGCTGTTGTTCGGCGTATTGTTTTTGTACTACTAGTGCTTAGCGTATTCTTAGTTTAGCTATTTCTTAGTTCACACCTTAGATCTTGTTACTGTTTTTATTTACAATTTATACTTTTGTTGGATGTAACTGGGACTCTGTGTACATCATTTTGTTCCACCACATGAATGACAAATAAAGAAACTTTGACTTTGATTAAAACTTTGACTTTGACTCTGAATATACAGTATATAGAAAAATAAAGGCATATTTTGCTAAACTGTTTACCCAAAAGCTTTGTTTGTTCATATATCCGTCCTGTTGGATTATTTTTTTAAGTCTTGTGTTGTTTAGCCGTTCTTTCAACAAGTCAAGTCATCTTTATTTCTAGAGCACAGTTAAAACAGATAAACTGTTATCAAGGTGCTTGATACAAGCCTACCTTCTCTCCTACTTGTTTCCCAGAAGCCTTTTTGTTTGTGTGGGATGCTCTCTAAGGAAAACTTAATTATCCATGAGAAAAAGACAGGAAATGAGTGTCTCTGCCTGCTTTTTTTTCTACTAGCAGCATTGTTGCTCGCAAATGTAGACCATTTATCAAAGTACTTTTGAGCAGATTTAAAGAAATACAAATACTGTACGTAGATAGCGGGACAGATAATAAAGTCCACAGGTGGTGCAGAGAAGTGTGGGATGAACAAGGTGAATGAAGCGGTGTTCATAGAACAAACTAGAGTAAAGCAGTGCTGACTTGTTGCTAGGAGGCTGTGAGGGAAACATGATGGGGAGAGAGACGCTTGGAGGATCCACAGATCCTTTTTAACTTATTAGATGCACTTTTTAAAACCGTTAACTATTTTTTTATTTTCCTGTCATATTCTAATCAGTTTCTCAGGATTTATTTGAACAGCATAGGGTAAAGGGTTTGTTGTATAGATGGCCAGTCATTTTTGTCCATTTACTGTAAAGTAAGTTACATTAGTTCAGTCATTCTGAAACAGCAGCTCAACAATTAAAATTATAGTACTTGTTAAATAATGTGATATTTTTCTAAATATTTTTAATCAAATATAATAAAAAATAAATTTTCTGTTTTGACCTAGCCTGGTTAAAACCAGACCCTTGTACTTCACTTCGCTTTGTACTAGGGTCTGGGACTTGTCCCATAGACAACGATTTCTCCTGGAGATTTTTGAATGGACCAATCAGAGAACAGAAGGCGGAGTTTTGTTAGTTTAGCCTGGCGAGGTCCAGGCTATCAGATAAATTGCTCAGAAACCACTCGGTGGATATTTTTTCTGCCACCAGTGTGTAATTATATGGCTCTAATTTACTGACTGTTGGCCTAGATGAAACATTTGAGATAAAATTCGATTTTTTATCATTTATTTTCGTAGCGCACCCGAGGCTGTTTGGAAAATGTCAAACCGAAACTATTTAAATCCAGCAGATTTGACCATTTCGTGAATTGATTTAGGAACTGTTAAGCTCAGGAGCACTTCTGATATAACGTCAGCTAAGAAATATATTTTTTATCAGCAGAGAAATAATAGTTTTTTACCTTGTTTTATTGAAAATTCCTTCGTGGCGGCAGCCATTTTGAATGACGACGTCAGTCGACATCGTTCAAAACTCCGCCTTCTGCTCTCTGATTGGTCCGGTCAAAAATCTACCGGAGATATCCTTGTCTATGGGAGAAATGCCAGACCCTAGTACAAAGCGAAGTGAAGTACAAGGGTCTGGTTTTAACCAGGCTAGTTTTGACCTGCTGTAGGCAGTACGGCTCAGGTTCTCTTTGTCATGCCTTTATTTGCATATGTTCAAAACCACTGTTTTGCTTTAAAAACTGCCTGCATGACTGGGTTTTATTTTTATTCTACCAAATATATATAAAAATAAACTATAATACTGTACCTGTGAGATCTACAGACCTGACGGGTCCTTCGACTGTTAGCTCAGCTGTTGAACTTTATTTTTAAGCAAGCATTTTTTCCTAAAACTTCTGTCGGATTTCAGAGTTTGTCTGTTTTGCAAACTGCAAAAAAATGTAAAGTTTGTGGTTTAAAATCTGAAATTTCCATTGGACAGATGCATGTCTCGTTGTCTCTGTCTTCATTCATTTGCTGTAAGATGTCCTGGCATTTTTATTTTCATGCAGTGGTTTAGTCTATAAAGAAGTTCTATCACAACATTTCACTTTATGAAAGAGTCTAGGTCTGCTGGAGCCTTGAGAAATGATCTGGAAATGTGTTGTGAGAGCTTTGGCAAAGAGACTATGAACACTGCAGACAGTGGCGGACTTAGACATTTTGGGGCCCCATGCAAACCTTTGTAAAGGGGCCCTCCCCCCAGTCAGCCTAAATGTACCATTAGGCCCTGCCCTGAAGGTCAAAGATTTTCATGTTCATACTCTAATACTGGGAACTAGACAATAAAAACAACCGTTTTTTCTCTCTACTTTAATAAGGTACATCCTTTAAAGTCTTTTTGTAAAACATGTTTTATTATTGCAATAAAAGGCTCTAAATCAAGTCTTACACCAAAATTCAACAACACTAAATAAACACAAACGAATAGAGAGGGTAGATGTGAGCAATACAGTAGAAATATATTTTCCTAAATTATAAGATTTTCACAACTTTAATTCTTTTAACGTTATATTACATATTCTGTAACAGGGAACAGTTGTTAGATCAATGTGAAAAAGTGAGTGTGTGTAGTTGAGATGTGGTACTTTGAGATGAATTCACACACTGGCTCGATATGAACAGCAAGATGTCCAGGCATGAGACACTTTTTACAGCATTAAGTGATCATGAATTACCTGATTATTCAGCTGGACTTCTATGAAAGTTGTCTTCTGTCTTGTTTCTGGTCTTTAATGATGCATGTTTAAAGACTGCATCTGAAAAAAACAACAAATATGTTAGTGAAATAAAAGGAAAAATAAGACATTATTACATTTAATACATGTGAAGGCTCTCATTTATCCGTTTCCATAATTAAGACTGAAAGTTTTGACTTATTTTTAAACCTTAAAACTTACACAGACTGTAAACTAAATGACTCAAATAATGTCACTTTTCATTTATATCAATTTTTACATTTTAGATAACAATTTAATTTAGTAATCCTAGCCTTTTGATTCTGTTGTTTTAAACTAACGTGGCATTTCTGTCCAAAGCAAACCAGTCATTATTAAAACACATTTTTGCATTACTCTGAAAACTACAAATTGTGCTTTGTAATGTAATTAATAGAAGAAATATGGACCAAATAACTAAACAACGATAGTCTGATGAAGTTTTAACAGTCAAATATTTTGTAAAATGGTTGAGAAAAAAATTAATGGATAACTGTGGAATATTTTAGATCTATTCTATTCAATGTACAGTATACAGTAGTTCGTATATTTTAATAATATAATAAACAAGCAGCTAAAGTAGGTAAAATATAAAATCCCCTCTATCTCTCCTCGTTTTAAGTCAGAAGATTTAGGCCGAATATCTTTTAATATTTTGATACAGAAAGAAAACATGAAAATACAGGTAGTCCCCGACTTACGAGCGCTCTTACTTACGAGGTCCCGGACTTACGAGCATGTATCTCATAAATAAATAAAAAAGCAATAAAAAAATAAAAATACTGTATATACTGTATATTTTTAATAAATAGATAAATGTACAGTACTGTACAGTCACCAAGCACTTAGCCTATCCTAACACAGTTTTTAAAGATGAAGGAATCAGTTGAATTGTCTCCCTCCTCCCTGCAGGCTCCATAGGGAGCTTGCTCCCTTTATGTGAAAGGGAGACAATTCAACTTATTCCTTCATCTTTAAAAACTGTGTTAGGATAGGCTAAGTGCTTGGTGACTGTCCAGTATGTCAAAATATGCAGGACTTTTAGGTTGAAAACAGACTTATACTGCTACAAAAATCTTTACAACACATATACACACACATGGTAAGTTGCCTTTGGCACAGGGCTGAGAGCAGGGTGTGATGGTACACTTTTTATCCCTTGGTGTTTGACCCTAGATTAGTTTAATTTTTATGGCATTTTAAACTCATATGTTTTTTATTTTTAGGCTTTGGTTGTATTTTAGTAAACTGTCTTTGAGTTGTTGTGTGGCATTTTCAGTTAACCCTGTGCTATAAGAACTAAGTTTGAGTCAGGCCTTACATGCACACACTAGGCAGAAAAACCAAGGCCTCTGAAAAGCAGCAGGTCTCTCTCTGAGAAAATATGGATCAAAACTAGATAAGAAGCTGCAAGGAGTTGTTGCAAAGAGCTTGGGCTTCTTATCAAGAAGAAAGAAAATAGTTTTTAGGGTATTTAAATCTCATACAGAACTGATCAAACATATAATCTTTTATTGGATAGCGATAAAATCATAGCATTTTGAATCATGATGCAGACACACGAAGCCATACGAACAGCAGGCCTCATATTTACCTAAACACACAGCCTCTTCCAAAACCAGCGTGCGCACAACCGCGCACACGCGTACACGTAAAAACACGCACGCATACACACATGCACACACGTGCATGTGCACACACATACTCTCACGCACTCCAAACACACGCTCAAGGCAGGAGCAAGACAGCCAGGCCTCTTCCGTGTTTCACAGCTGCAGAAAAGAGTCAGGTCTGCTCGGAGCAGAAATATAGGTCAGATAGATAAGAACGTGCACACTTTTGCCAGAGCAGAAGAGAGGCTGCAAGGTTGTTTCAAAGCCTGTTAGAAAGGGCAAGCATTTACAACAAAGAAAATCAGACATGCAATGGTTATGTGAAGTGTGTGTCAAGTAATTAACTGGAGATATATGATTATGTATTGAGAGTAAAATGTATGTTATTTTATGTTTTCTTTTAAGATTCACGGTAAACCAAGGAGGTTCTCCACTGCTGGGTATTGAAAAATAGTTTTAAATATTACACAACACGTTACAAAAGTGTTTTTCCCACAGTTTTGGTAAATGTAGGTGAAAGTTGAGAGATCTGGGTGAAAGTTTAAACCTGTCTGACCAGACTCTCGTGTGAAGGGAGGGTGAGAGTTAAGGAGAAAATTATTATGTCATTGCTTTGCTGAGAGCTGAACAGCTGTCGGAAGTCATGATCTCACCAGCTACTAAATAAGGATTTAGGAAATTATGTCACCAAACTCTGTCCAGGGGGCTGGGAGGAGGTGTAAAACGTTACCTCACCACAGACCAATGAAGCCCTATCAGAATGATGTAATTTTCTGAGGAGGGGAACTGAAGCCCCCTCTCTGGGCTATAAAAAAGCTGTGGAAGAGAAGAAATTTTGCTGAGTTTCTGAAGTCATGAAGAGACCTTTGGATATTTTTGGACATTTCTGAAAAGACCTAGGACAAAAGAAGAAATGGATTTAATTCGAAGAGTTTTTCTCCTGGACAAAAGGAGTACTCTTATGCAGCCCGAATTAGCTATTATTTCATTTTTCTTCAAGATGAGAGAAGTCCCGGGACTTGGAGTAAAAACTTCCCTTCTTGCTAGGAGCGAAGGATTATTTCCCTTTTCCACACTAGGACGAAGTCACAAGGCTTATTTTCCATAAGAGAGGTAAGGGATACTCACAGAATTTGTTCATCTAAATTTATATTAAGATTAAATTATTAATAACAGTAAAAAAGCCTCCTTTTATACAAGAAGATTAAATAATCGGTTGAAACCAACAAAGCGGAGATCTTCTCGCTGAAAGCGGACTGGTTTATCAGCTTGTTTGAGCTAAAAAGAACACGGAGTTCTTTTTGTCCTCCCTGCTGCTGCAAAAGGGCCTTTGAAAGCTCAACGGAGCTGTGAATGGATGTTTTTACATTTTTATCGGAGTAACTGATTTTTCCTGGATATAATTATTTTTTTTTACAAGATTTTTTTGTTTTATAACAATTCTGTGGAATAAACCTCAATTAATGGATTAAACCAATTTTTTTCCCTTCTGAATGAATTAGGGATATTTTCCTTTCTGTTCATAACAGATTAAAAGGAGTTTAAAGAGAAGTTTTGTGCGTCGAGAGATCAGACTGCAGCAAGCTGAATGTTTGGGAAAATTGGGAAGATAAGAAGAACACAGTGTCCCTGTTCATCTTCTAACTGCTGTTAAAGGCCTCTCGTAATGGATTTTTAACTAATTTTTCCAGGAATTACCACATTATCTAATGGATTAAAATTGTCTATTTCTGGATTACCATTTTTCTGAATGGATTTAACAAATTTGTGGAACAAACAAATTCTCTTTGATTTAATTCAACTATTAATTAAGTTACTGTTTTGGGTCATCCGAGACCGACCCCAGAGCGGGGACCTGCCAGCTAGAAGCTGACTGACCTTGGATGGAAAGCCAGGAGTACACGATGTTCTAATTTTAGCCTCAGGCCTGCTTTGAAGGCCTTGTTCATCAGCATCGCAGAACAACTGAATGGATTACAATATCTTTGAATGGATAACACTTTTGAGGAATAATTGATTTGCCTAGGAGGATTACCAGACTTTTTAGCCCTGAACAGTTTTGATGGATTACAACTGGGATTTTTAACATAACAGAATTACCTGGAGGTTTTTCTGTGGGATTAAAAATAAAGAAGAATTCTTCAATCTACTGGAGTGGATAAAAGCTGCTTTTGCCGAGTGCAAGACCATCCAGCCTTGGAAAAACTGCTTGTTTGGAGCTAAGGAAACACCGCTATGAGAGTTTTGTTCATCAACACCGTACAACCGGTCTTGAATGGATTAAAGCCTGAATTACCAATTCTTCCATTCTGTTAGGATTAAAAACACAAGCTCTTCCTGGTGGGATTAAACAAAGATTTTTCCAGTCGGCTGGAGTGCAGACTTCTGATTGGAGTACAACAGCATCACCTGGAGGTTTTTCTGTAGAAAAACAACCAGATTTCCGTATGGGATTATAAAACAAGTTTTTCTGGTGGAAATAAAAACACAAGTTGGAACACACCAAGATTACCTGGATGGATTAAACATATTTAATTGGAATCAGATTATTGTAGAATAAACCAACATTTTTGAAGATTATACAAATTATTGATTGAAGTACAACTCAATTCAATTACAAGAAACACCTTAAACCCAGCGAGTGGAAGACATCTTTTGGTGAGCTGTGAATCATTTAATTCTCTTAAATGCAAATCATGTAACCTGATTAAATCTTTTTCTGTAGTAAGTAGTGCTTGTGCTGTTATCCCTTGCAACTATTAAATATTAAAGAATATAAAACGTACAAATTTGGATTTTTCATTTGACTCACCTTGATATTAAATGATGGAAAACTTGGTTCAAAGATAACAACAATATGACTGGAGGTTTTGAATGGTTTTATTAGCCAAAAAGAGTAAAACAACATCCTAGGATCTTACTTTCCAAGATCCTAAAATTTATTAGGCCGGAAACAATTAAGATCTACAAGAGGTAAGCTGTCGTTTAATGCATGTTTCTCCGTGAGATACGATCTGACTCCATTCTGCTAAGTCAGGCTATCTATCGGGGTGAAAAGAAAAGGATGTGATGTGCAGATGTAGACAGTGAACAAGCCTAAGTGAATTACCTCGTCTCAGCCTTAATCCTAACTAATCTGGAGACATATCGGGTAATACTCGTGTGCATGGATAAAAGTTAAAAGGACCCGTTACCGGAGAAAGGCTGGAGTGAGGACTTGTCGCAAGGTCCTGCGGCTAACCTCACTCACGTAGAATTAACAAGTACTGTACATGTATTCATTTATTTAAAAAAAATATATATATATATTATTATTATTATTTTTATTACTATGTGATCCTACTTACGAATTTTTGACATACGAGCGCCCCCTAGGGACGGAACTCGCTCGTAA
>JBBPBX010080456.1:0-16163 GCA_038048925.1 Garcialebias charrua | reverse complement strand
TTGATTTGATGATGGCTAAATTTGAAATTTGAAAGCTAAATTTGAAAGCTTGTTCCTGAGTTATCCTAAATATAACACCAACTGTTTGTCTTTCGCAGATTGATTCTTCAGTAATTCCGGTGATGTCCGAACAGGATCTGTCAAGATACATCCCAGTTTATGGAGACAGATTGGCTGCTGTTGCATTCTGTCGCAACACTTGTCATTCAGTTCCAGAAACATCCAGGAGGGCTCAGCAGCTTGAAAGAATAAGGGCAAAGGTCTGCGTTTCAGACAGCAAGTCTGTTAAAAGGGCTGCGTCTTTAGAGAGATTAAAAGGGAATAAATATGCCAGAAGAAAGACAAGGAGGCTAGAAATTGGATGGAAGAATTTCAGTGAAGAAGGCAATAGCTTCAAACAGGTAAAAACAGTGAAGGGAGGCGGAACGAGACATGTCAATGTTGACAGACACACTACAGTTAGAGAGGTCCAAGAAATGGCAGAATCACTTTTTTTTCCAAATGGGACCTTCAAATCACTGAAACTACAGGATCATGTTTGTTACATTAGTGACTTTTCACAAAATGAGATTGACCAAGACTGCACAGTGGAAGAAATGTACGAGAAAACCAAAGTAAAAATACTTAGATTGTACCTCCACACCAAATACACCAAAAACCGTGCTCATGACAAAGACAACTTGACTGAAACTCCCCCAGCAACAACCTCAGAGGTCACAGGAAATGTTGCTCCACATACTGGTGAAGTTCTGCCGTTGGAGCCAGAGGTCATAACTATTGACCTATCTTTACTGCATGAATCTGATCTCATATTGTTAGGTGAAGATGTAACAAATACGGAGATGCTTCATGACCATAACAGGGATGAAGTACAGGAACAAAGAAGTTTCTTGCACACTGAAGAAATAGGACTGGAACATGGAACCCCAGAAATGACAGAGTCTGACAGTACAGGACAAGAAGATGTTACTCTTCATACACAAGCTGAAGAGATGCTCATCAGCAATTCCAGTGATAGTGAAGTGATAGTTGGAGCATCATCTGGTGATTTTTCTGAACTGGATGACACTTTGCCTTGGGAAGTACCGAAACATAAGGTCGTCATTGTTGTGCGAAGGGGTTGCTGCCTTTCTGACCTTATGAACGCCTTTATTGATCCAGATATCATGAACAAAGACGTGCACATCAAAAGAAAACTTCCCAATGGTGAACTGGAAGAGGGGGAAGGATCCGGTGTTTTACGTGATTGCCTTTCAGAATTCTGGGGAGAGTTCTACAGCAAATGCACTTTAGGTACTGAAGTGAAGATACCTTACCTTAGGCATGAATATGAAGTTCAGGAATGGCAGGCAGTTGCAAGGATTTTTGTGATGGGTTGGACAACTGTTGGGTATTTCCCACTGCTTCTTCCTCTTCCATTTTTGGAAGAAGCTCTCTATGGTACAACGTACAGCAGTGTGACAGATAGTTTCTTGCAGTATGTCGCAAAAGAAGAGAGGAAAACTCTTGAGCTAGCACTGGAATCATTTCATTTTGTTGACAAAGATGACCTGATGGAAGTGCTGGATGCACATGACTGCCACGTCCTTGCCTCTGAAGAAACAGTGGCTGGATTAATAAAACAGTTAGGACACAAAACCCTAATCCAGACTCCATTGTTTGTTATTGAATGCTGGAAGCCCATCTTGAAAACCTTGGCAGATACTTTGCATCCACAGAGGCTTGTTGAGGTAGTGGAAGAACGTGTACCAACACCAAAACGTGTTAAAGGCCTTCTGAAATTCCCAGAACAGATGACTGCACCACAGAACACTGTGGCAAGACATCTGAAGAGGTACATAGGAGAATCTGACAACACTACTTTGAAATCATTCCTTCGCTTCTGCACAGGAGCAGACATGCTGTTTGGACACTCTATCACTGTTCAATTCACAGAGACATCTGCGTTCCAGTGCTGCCCTCAAGCACACACATGTGGATGCTACTTGACGTTACCAATCAACTACGAAAGATACCCAGATCTTCGTAATGACTTTGATCTTGTGCTAAGAAGCTCCATTTGGGTTATGGATATAATCTAAAATCTTGAAGCAAACTACAGGCCCAGTCACACTAGATAACATATGTCAACTTATGAAACACTTTTTTGGGGTCTAAATTAATAATAGAAGTTATAGGCCATCTGTTTCAAAGCCACAACCATCATACCTGTCCCAAAGAAGGCAACGCCCTCCTGCCTCAATGACTATCGCCCAGTAGCACTCACCCCCATCCTGATGAAGTGCTTCGAACGGCTAGTCATGAAAAGCATCACATCTGCCCTCCCTGCCTCCCTGGATCCCTTCCAATTTGCATATCTGTCTAATCGCTCAACCGGCGTGCCATCTCCTCTGCCCTCCACACAGCTGTATACCAATATCAACTACCTCATACATATACTGTGTACATTAACCTCATATGCTGCTTTGTCACTCTCTACAAATGTCAAATGCCAGAACCTTCATTTATTTTATAGATATAATTTTTATCTTTTATATTTTGGGACAGTATTAAACTCTATTTCATTGTATGATTATGTTTATTATATGTTGGTGTTTTTGGTGTTGGTGAAACTTTTTATACTTTTATACTACTATGAAAAACTACTATGCTAAAAACTCAGGACAGTACAAAACTTTATTTCATTTTTTGTTTATTAATTGTTTAGTGTTTAGATGGTTACTGTTGCACCGAGGGACTGAGAAATGTGCAATTTCAATCCTGTTCAATTCCTGTTTTGTTAATAAAGTTGACTTTGACTTTTTTTGACTTTGACTTAGTTTTGATCGACTTTTTTGATTTACATTATGTTCACACCAGAAAGAAGGTTCATGTTGATTTTTTTTTTTTTTTCAATTTTATCTTCAACCTAGAAGGGAAGCACAGAACAGCCAACTAAAGCTGGCTAATGTCTTAAGTTTTGTATATGTACAATGCTGACTTGCATATTTGCTAGTTAATGTTTCCACAGTGCTGTTAAAAGCACAAAGTTCACTTTATGTCCTGGTCCTAATACTAATTTGGAAGCCAGTTCAGGTCAGTTCTGATCAGAACTGTATGTTCATATTGGTATAAGTACTTCTCAAGTTTCACCTCGTTTATTCTTACTGGTT
Source organism: Garcialebias charrua (assembly GCA_038048925.1). Lineage (NCBI taxonomy): Eukaryota > Metazoa > Chordata > Actinopteri > Cyprinodontiformes > Rivulidae > Garcialebias > Garcialebias charrua. The sequence goes on along the minus strand of JBBPBX010080456.1, from coordinate 13,011 downwards.
AAGAAGCAGTGCAGACAAACAAACTGATACTGTACATTTGTTTGAGCAAAACATTTATTTGGATTTCAGTATTCATATGTTACATGAAGTGAATTTTGGAGGGAACCACACCAACTTGGCATTATAAAAAAATCAACTTGGATATGTAGTCAATTTTTTTTTGGTCCAAGTCTGTTCTGACATACTTCATGACATGTTCTTCTTTTTTTTACCAGTATTACAATGATGAACTTCAGTTCATGTTTTATTAATACAGAAGTAAATCTGTTTTTGTTAAGATTGTTGAAATAAAATAAAAAAACACCAAAAATGCTGTTTTTACCATTCATTGCACGCTAACAGTATATTTGGTGGTATATTAAAAAAAAGAGTTTAGTAACAGCATTAGAAGCAGCCCGAATTCCAACAAACCTAGGTGCAATGAAGAGTTGGTATAAAGAATATATATATATATATATATATATATATATTATAATATATATATTGTTGGTATAATATATATATTGTATGCACATATACAGTCGTTTTTTCCTTTGTCTGTAAATGCATTTGCATATATTTATTATATTTGTTTCCCCCCCCCCAAGTCTTCATTTCCATGTGTTGCTTTGACATGTCTGTGTCTCGTGTTTTTGTTTTACACTATACTGTACTCAGTATGGGAGAGGAGCTGACACCAGAGAAGTGCCACCCAACTTATTTACATAATGACACAGATGTGTACAGTATAGTATACTGTACACATCTGTCTCGTTATGTAACTAAGTTGGGTGGCACTTTTCTGGTGTCCGCTCCTCTCCCATTGGTCAATAGACAGGAAGTAGCAGGATCCATGAACAGATCTACAGTTCATGCCTGTGCTGCCTCAGCTGAGCTAAAATTTACTCTTTTTCACCGAGTTAAAGGAAAAGCAAAATGATGTAATAAAATATATAATTTCTAGGAAACTAGATGGAAAAAATTAATATGAAGGTCAGTTAAATTACTGTATAGAACATCAAGTAAAGTTCTCTTTAATTTAATTGGTGCATTTTAAGTGCATTTCTTGTTTGGACCAGCTTTATGTTAATGCTTTTATGTTAGTTTCAGTCCTTCTAAGTGTTGAGTTACAATTAATCACAAATGTGTGTTGTCAGCATTATTTAAAACTTGGTTGGAGGGTATTTTTAATAGTTTACATTGTCACTTATGCAGCTTGCTAGGCTACTCAGTTAAAGATGAGGGAGCGAAGAGCCTCTCGAATTGTCAAGTAAAACTCTTGAGCTTGCAATGTGTTGGTGGGAAAAGTAAGGTCTAACTCTGACATGATAACATTGCACAGGTCAAATATATCTTCGTCACATGGGACAACTGAGAGGAGTTTGCATGCCTCTTTGCAGACATCAAGATCATTATGTGGAACAATGAAGTCCTCAGAACCCCAGAGCTGTGGCACTGTGTACATCACATCAGGAATCCCACTTGGTACATTGTGATTCTTTGTTGGTCGGATGCGGTGGCCATTCCAGACTGCCTTGATCTCATCAAGCTCTTCCTGGAAATATAAATTGTATCTGTGGTTAGAGGTTTAAAGATGTTGGAGACTAACCAGTACAAGATTAACAAAAAATATAAAAATAGACATGGCTTGTTAAAAAACAAATATGCTTCAAGTGCATCCAGTTGATATTTTACAAGTCATGAACCACTGATAGATATTTTGCTTTTAATTTTTGACAATTTGCTGGTAGGACTGTGAAAGTGAAGATTCAACACAATCTGCTGGTTTCATCATTGGTAACTTTTAGTTTTTTGCTTTTATAATGTGTGAATGTATGTGTCCTGAGATGTGTTTTGTTGTGATTTTGCATTATAAACTGAAGTAAATGTTATAAACTGACTTTCACATAACATAACATAATTTCAGCTTGTATTTTTTTTAAACTATAAACATGGGATCTGAACCTAGGCTTGCTACTACTTTTTATAATTTCCTATAGCCTCTGGAGTACCCTGTTTTATTAATCTGAAATTATTCAAATAGTCAAAAGCCAATATTATGTTTTAGCATAATTCAATACAATACACTGTAATTTTATTGTTCTTAGCTGAACACAATAACCTAGTCTACATCTTGTTAACACAAATAAATTTATTGGCAGAGAAACATGATTGATCGTGATTCAGAACCATGGACAGTGCTGCTGTTTATGTAGCCTAGGTGACTGAGTGTGACTGCGTGCTGACACATGGTGACACCTGGCTATGTAAGCAGAGATTACGTAGTAAATTTTTACCTTTCATTAGCACCGGTAAATTAACTGAATCCATGTTAACATCAATAGTTGTAGGCTACTTTTATAAATAGACTACACCATGCGGAGCAATGGAACATCAGTCCACTTAAGACGCAGACAGAACCTCACCTGAATAATGTGGCGAAAGCACAGCTGCACAAGTGATTTGTCCACGTAGTCCCCAACGCACAGGCCCTCATCTTTCATCTCGCCCAGAAGATGTATCCAGTACTCCATACCTTCTCTGCGCAGCACCCCCCACCAGCTCTCAATCCTCTGGTTTGAAGTACTTGCTCCAGCGATGTAGCTTTGTTCACCTGCTCTACTGTCCTCATCACTGCGGCGGAGGTAGGTCTGGATGTCACGGACAACAACATTTTCTGTTCCTGCATCTGTCCGGACGATCCGGGGGCAGCCACCAAACTCCTCCACGGCCTGTACAAAGTAGCCCCCTATCACGCGTGGGTCGCTGCTTGTGTACGCAGCTTTCAACCATATTATTTTGCGCGAAAATCCATCTATGCAACCACTGATGCAGATTCCATAGGGCTTTAACTTGTCGTAAGAATCTACGTGCCAGATATAGTTTGGCCCTTGAGCAAAATATTGCCTACGGTTTAGTCTCCTGGAACGACGGATGGCTGAGGCGTCAGGGTCCAGAGCTGCGAGAATCAAACGAACATCTTCTTTTTTCGCTCGAATGCCATTCTTTAAGCACTTGTTGTACATCCACCTGTAGCCGTGCAGTCTCCCAGGTCCTTCCAGCTGGTGAATGATGAAATCTATTACTTCCCCGACATCAGCGTATTGTTTACGTCTGAGCCCACACGTTTTGAGCAGCCGAATTAAGTGTCTCTTGCTCAGAATAACACCGTGCTTGATCGCAAGTGACTGAAGTATGTCATTGTAATTCATCCCTAGATTGAAATAAAATGAAATTAATTCAGACCTGTCCATGTTAATAACCTGCACAGAAATGAACGCAGGGTTGCTATCACTTGATACTTTCGAGTGGCCACTTGATAATTATCAAGTGGCCACTCGATACTTTCGAGTGGCCACTTGATAATTTCGAGTGGCCACTTGATACTTTCGAGTGGCCACTTGATACTTTCGAGTGGCCACTTGATACTTTCGAGTGGCCACTTGATACTTTCGAGTGGCCACTTGATACTTTCGAGTGGCCACTTGATACTTTCGAGTGGCCACTTGATACTTTCGAGTGGCCACTTGATACTTTCGAGTGGCCACTTGATACTTTCGAGTGGCCACTTGATACTTTCGAGTGGCCACTTGATACTTTCGAGTGGCCACTTGATACTTTCGAGTGGCCACTTGATACTTTCGAGTGGCCACTTGATACTTTCGAGTGGCCACTTGATACTTTCGCGTGGCCACTTGATACTTTCGAGTGGCCACTCGATAATTTCAAGTGGCCACTATCAAGTGGCCACGAAAGTATCAAGTGGCCACTTGATAATTTTTTTGCCTTCCATGTCACCAGAAGGGCTCCGTAGATTTAACTGCAAATTTAGGACATTTAGCAACACTGTGTGATATGTCTGTACAAACTAAACAAGGCTGTTTAGATTTCAGAACATGAACAGTTTCTTGTTTCTTAAACTCTGTGCTGGTATTAAGAGCCTTTGCTTTCTTGAAAAATCATTTGAAGTTCTAGACTTGAACAAAAATGGAGAAGCAATAGGATTACATGCTATGCGTGCTTCCTTTTGTATAAATCTAGAAAAACATTCAAAAGATGGATATTCTCCACATGCATCAAGTACTTCAACCACGACTCTACTCCATTTACGTACAACCCAGTCTGGTAACTTCTTTAACATTTTGTGATTTTCTTCACAATCATTTAAGATGGAGAGTCCTTTAACTTGAGGCATGGCCTCTTCACAACTTTTCAAAAAGTCAGCAAAATCTCTGAGAGACAATGGATCATTTGGTGCAATCTTTGGCCATGACATAAGTTTATCCCTAAATGCTTTCTGAATTACAAATGGGTTTCCATATCTCTCCTGAAGAACTGACCAGGCACCTTCATATGCGTCCTCAGAACTTCTGTAAAAGAAACCCTCCACAGCCCTTCGGGCTTCTCCAGAAAGATAACCTTTCAGATACAACATTTTTTCCCCAGCAGAGATGGATTTTGAATCAATTAAAGTTGTAAATGATATTTTAAAGTCTACAAATTTCAGAGGGTCACCTGAGAATATGGCAGGTTCAGGAACAGGAAGGCGACTTAAACTCAATGAGCTTGTTAAAGCTTCAGCCAAGTTTACTGCAGGAGTCTCAGAGAAAATTTGAGGTTGTAGAATTGGTGCAGAGCGTGCAGCTGACTTTCTCAGGTGTTTTAAATATTGTCCTGATTTAACCTCAGGCTTAGAATCAGGATTTTCACCATCTTCAAGTCTGCTATAAACATCAACCCGAGCTGCAGCCATTTTAACTTCCATATTTGTTTGCATTACCTTCAATTTTCTCTTCTCCTCATCAAGCTGCTGCAGCACTTCAGCTTCCTTTTGCTTCATTTCTGCCATAATCTGGGACTCATGATGTTTCCATTCACATTCAAGTTTACTGACTTTAGCTAGTTGAGATTCCATCTCCAACATGGATTTAACTTGAACCCTTTTGGCTGCAAGATCAGCTTCTGCCATTACCCGACCTTGAGAAACCTTTGAGCTGGTAGATGATGAGCATGAAGAATTTTCAGTAGAGATTTCTCCAAACACAGACAGATATTCATCTCTATTTAAGACTTCTCGCACTCTTTCCTTTTCTGCTTCTTGATTAAATTTATCTTCAACAATACCCGCTTCTAAACGCTTACACACAAGATCATAAATCTCATTTGTTAGTATAGTACAGGCATCTAGTTTCTGCACTATTTCTGGAGTATTTAAAGAATTACGTTGAAGAAACTCATAATTCTGTTTAACTTTATCAAGACCATTTTGGATTTGCTGATTTATTTCATCTAGATTTTCCTGAGAGCAGAAACCTTTTAATTTCTTCCTGGCTTCTCTGGCTATTTGTTTCCAGGATGCATAAGATTTAAGAAATGCTTTAATCTGTTTTGTAGACTCTGCATCTCTATACTGCTCTCCTTTCTCAGTTAACTTTCTTGTGCGAGAACCTGAAACTAACTCTTGCTCACCAACGTCAACAGAAAGTTCCTTTTCACATGGCAATGACATTTTTCAATTTTTACAATGACCTAAAGCCTTACAGTGAAATTAAACCTATACATTCAAAGAAACTTAGTTACAAAAACACCTTTTATTTTATTATATATATTTTTTCTTTTATCAGCCTTTAAGTAATTTGGCGTTTAATCTGACCGACACCTTAAACTCATTTAGTTTCATAAACGCCAATATCTGGTGATGTCATCTCCAAGTTATTTCCTCGTTGTTTGATCAGTATTTTTCTCACCGCACCGGTGGTCATCATCTGTCGGGTTCAGTTCCTCCAGATGCAATCTTCTTGGATCCACCACGAAGACAACTTCTCATGGGGCCGTTGACTCTGACGTAGCGTCATTTCCACAGCTGATCCTGGTCTCGCCGTCAATGGAAGCCACACATTGAAGCGTCAAGTTTTTACTGTAGCTGCTCCCCAGCAGTTGAATTAAGATGTGCAGTCTCGACGGGTGATTTGATGCTTTTTATTTTCTCTCATGTGGATGGTCACAGTCACCACACCGCTTCAGTCACCTTGATCACCATGCGATCACCATGATCACCAAGCATGATCACCGTAAAAACTAAAATATATACAAATATATACAAATATTAGAGTACAGAATGAATATTATACAAAAAATATATATAAACCTTGAACATAAACAAAAAACAAAACATACCTTGCTGCTTTCACTGAGGAACACTAAGTGTTATTCATTGGAGCCAAAAACACGTCTTGACAGTTGAAGTCATTTCTTGTTACTGTGATTTTGACAACTTTATAGTGCCTGCCCACAGCTACGGCAGCCAGTGAGGTACATAAAGGAAATCCAAACATTTCAAAGTGCAAGTACGATTAAACAAAACACAAACCACCAACAGTATTAAACAAACAGACAAACATCCATAAACAATCTGCAACATATTCTCAAGATTCACTTTAATCAATTTTCATACATTTATTCTCATTTAAATAATTTAAACAATTCATTTTATTCTACTAATTTAGAAGATTCATTTTAAATAGCTCAGTATCCATTACAGTAGTTTAAAAGTATGAAAAGTGACACCAACACTAAAACACTAAACATTTAATAAACATAAGCATAAATGAAATAACAAAAGTGTAATACTGTCCTGAGTTTTTGCATAGTAGTATAAAAGTATAAAAAGTATATCTATAAAATAAAATGAAGGTTATGGCATTGACATTTGTAAAAGAGTGGTAAAGCAGCATATGAAGTTAATGTACACAGTATATGTATGAGGTAGTTTACGTTGGTATAGAGGTAAAGTGGCAAATACATAAATACATTTTAATAGGAAAGACAAAAATAAACCTAAAATACAGGATCAAACTAGTGAGTGTCTATACCGATCTATTTCTATTTATCATAAACTAGTGAGTGTCTATATCGATCTATTTCTATTTATCACTATAAACTAGTGAGTGTCTATATCGATCTATTTCTATTTATCACTATAAACTAGTGAGTGTCTATATAGATATATTTCTATTTATACTAGTGAGTGTCTATATCTATCTATTTCTGTTTATCACAATAACCGTATCTATCTAATGAGAACTTAAACATTTCTGTGTGTTAATGCACGGGCTATTTCACCCATCACTCCAAGCAATGCCTGATTGAATGCAGCACCATGTTCCATCTGCTGTCTGCGCTGAAACCTCTCCTGCTCGCAGTGATGTCTCTTCTGCTCGAGCTGATGCATCCACTTCCACTGCATGACGAGATTGCTCCAGAAGACGAGTCAGGTGTTCCTCTCGTTGTTCACGGCCCAGTTTTTGTTGCTCGGCCAGTACCGTCGTGTGACCTTCATCTTTCCTCTTTCTCTTGCCTATAAATGAAGACATGTCATGTGGTTAAACCAGTATACTTTCTTTCAGTAAATGCTTCTAATAAAGGTGGTGCAAATGAAGACAGTTTGTTTTTGATATTAACCACAAATTTGCTGATTAATCAGTTACAATGTTTTTCTAACATAGTAAAAACTTTTAAGTTGTTTGATATTCCACGTTAGTAGAGGAATAAGGACCCACGTGCCAAAAGGTGCACTTTAAACGTGTGTGTGTGCAGGTGGGGTAAAAACCCAGATACCTGTACATTGAACACATCAGTAGAAAATTATGTGATTTTTAAATTATGTTATTTTTAAGTGATTACACTGGTTAGATATTTGTAAGGCTGCAGAAAACCCACAATCGTGTTGTTGGATTGACATACTGTTTGTTTGATGGCTATTGGGTAGTGCTTAGCGTATTATTAAATGTTTTGTAGTTCATGTATGACTTGGTTTATATCATATACTACTACTGTGTAAATTTTACATGTAATTGTTGTTGTATGTAACTGGGGAAATGTGCTTTTCATACCACAACATGTGTTGCGTGTGACACTTGAAATATGTACGATTCAGTATTAATTTTTTAAAATTTATTTATTATTTATTTTTTTGAAAATTTATTCATTTCATTTAAAAACATGACAATTATACATACAATACAATAACAAAAAGTAAATTAAATAAAATGAAAGGTGGCAGAAGAAGAACTAGTCTTATGAAAACTGCCCCTTTTTACTCAATTCTAATGTAAATCAAATTATATATATAAAAAATTTAATTCAAAAAGAAAATAACAATCTAGCTAAATTAAAAACATAAAAACTCAAACATCTTAATCAAATCAGACAACAACTTAAGTAGATATATGTATTAACGATTCCCATATTCTTCCAAGAAACTCGTCTTTATCAGTCTCTTAAATGTACACAGTGATCTGGCATTCTTAACAGTATCTTCCAAACCATTCCACAATCCTATTCCCTGAATTATTGTGGATCGTTCCTTCAAACTAGTACTAAAATAAGGCTTCACAAACATCTCAATTCCTTTAAGAAAATATACACTCTCTCTTTTAACAAAATGTGTTTGAATATTGTCAGGCAACATGCCTTTATGTGCCTTATACATAAGCAACAAAATGTTATAATTAACCAAATCATAGAACTTCAAAATTTTCAGTTGATAAAATAAAGTAGTCGACGGATATCTATAGTTTTTTTTCATAATAATTCGTACAGCTCTTTTCTGTAAAATGAACAAAGGATTAGTTATAGTTTTACATGCTTTACCCCAGACTTCAATACAGTAAGCCAAATAAGGAACAACTATTGCATTATACAACATAAACAATGCTTTATCAGTGAAAAACTCTCTTACTTTATACAGAACTGCTATTGATCTGGATATTTTTGTTCTCAATTTGTTTATGTGAGGTCTCCATGTTAATTTCTCATCAATAATAACACCCAAAAATTTCACCTCACTAACTCTACAAATTTCAGTTCTGTCTACCAAAAATGGAGCGTGAACATCAGTTTTTCTGTTGCTATGTATCATGTAATAAGTTTTATCCAGATTTAATGATAACTTATTTAGACAAAACCAATTTTGGATTTTCACAAATTCTGACTGTATTAACTCCAGCATTTGTTCTGTATCATCACCCTTACAAATAAATGTTGTGTCGTCTGCAAATAAAACACATCTAAAAAAGTCTGACACATTAACCAAGTCATTTACATACAAATTAAATAACCTGGGTCCAAGTACTGAGCCCTGAGGCACTCCACATGTGATATTACTAAATTTGGATCTTATGTCATGAATTTGAACGAATTGTTTTCGATCTTCCAAATAACTATTTACCCACTTTAATGCTGTCCCTCTAATACCATATTTATATAGTTTGTCAAGAAGAATTCCATGATCTATAGTATCAAATGCCTTCCTTAAATCAACATAAATACTAATACAACTCGTCTTTTGATCAATTGCATTTGTTATTTGTTCCACCAATTCAACAAGTGCCATTGATGTAGACTTATTTTTTCTGAATCCATATTGACTGTTACTAAGTGTGTTTTGTTTATCAATGAATCGATCCAATCTTATCCCAAATAATTTCTCCAAAATTTTTGAAAATTGTGGCAACAGTGATATTGGTCTATAATTATTAAAGTCACGCTTATCCCCATTTTTAAAAAGTGGAACCACTTTGGCTGTTTTCATGTTATTTGGAAATATTCCTGATTTGAATGACAGGTTACAGATGTGTACAAATGGCTCAATGACATAACTCATTATATTTTTTACAAACATCATATCCATGTCAACCCAATCCTTTGATCTTTTATCTGCAAGGTCATTTACAACATCCATTACCTCTTCTTTGTCAGTTCCTTCCAAAAAGATACTATTGGCACAACTCGTAATTTTGTGATTCACGTTTGCATCTGCTGTAGGTATTTTGTTTGCAAGGCTTGGGCCAACATTTACAAAATAATTATTAAACTCATTTACAATCACATTTTGGTCATGGATATCATTACCATCCTTAACAAAATATTGTGGAATACTTGATTTGGATTCATGATTTTTTAGAACGCTGTTCATTATTTGCCATGTTGATCTCATATTACCATTACTTTTGTCTAATAAATTACTATAATAGTCTTTCTTATGTTTTCTTATGATCCAAACCAGTTTGTTTTTATACTTTTTGTATCTTTCTTCTGCTTCTTTTGTTTTCAATTTCAAGAAGCTCGAGTACAAATTATTCTTTTTTTTACAAGCGTTTTTCAATCCATTTGTCATCCATGGTTTATCAACAGTATTTCGTTTTGTATAATTTTTTTGCACACAATGTTTCTCGTACAATGCTCCCAAGGTGTTCATAAATACATCATATGCTATGTTAACATCATCAACATACACCGTTTTCCAATTTTGTTCCTGTAGATCGTGAATTAGATTATTCAAAGCCTTTTTTGATGTATTGATTATTTTTCTCTTGTTTGTATCTCCTTTTATATGACAATGATGTTTACCATAAATTGTGAAAACTGGTAAGTGGTCACTTACATCAGTAATCAAAATTCCTCCCATTATCTCTGTATTAGTTATGTTTGTAAAGATATTATCAATTATAGTGGCGCTGTGAGTGGTAATTCTTGTCGGTTTAGATATTAATGGATACAGATTTAAACTATTCATTGAATTAATGAATGTATTGATGTTAGTTGAGTCTGTATTTTTATTTAAGTCAATATTGAAGTCTCCACACAAAAACACAGTTTTATTAATACTCCGCTCCAGCATCTCCATGATTTGATCGGTGAATAGTTCTATATTTGACTCAGGTGATCGATATATACAACTTATCATTATGTTTTTTGAATTAGTGTTTATTATTTCAACTGTAATCATCTCCATGAGATTTTCTACTATAACCGACATTTTGTCAATCTTTTTACATGTTATTTCTTTATTTATAAATAGAGCCACTCCACCACCTCGTTTATTTTTTCTGTTCATAGAATAAGCCTTTTTGGCCTGTGGGACCCCGGAAGCAGCAGATAGGTACCGACAGTCCAAGCGGCATGCGGCTCGGGTGGTTGCTGAGGCAAAAACTCGGGCGTGGGAGGAGTTCGGAGAGGCCATGGAGAATGACTTCCGTACGGCTTCGAGGCGATTCTGGTCCACCATCCGGCGTCTCAGGGGGGGAAAGCGGTACGCGACCAACACCATTTATGGTGGGGATGGCGTGCTGTTGACCTCAACTCGGGATGTTGTGAGTCGGTGGGCGGAATACTTCGAAGACCTCCTCAATCCTACTGGCACGTCTTCCACTGAGGAAGCGGAGCCTGGGGACTTTGGGTCGGGCTCTCCAATCTCTGGTGCTGAGGTCACCGAGGTGGTTAAAAAGCTCTGCGGTGGCAGGGCTCCAGGGGTGGATGAGATTCGCCCTGAGTTCCTTAGGGCTCTGGATGTTGTGGGGTTGTGTTGGCTTACGCGACTCTGCAATATCGCGTGGACATCGGGGGCAGTTCCCTTGGATTGGCAGACTGGGGTGGTGGTTCCCCTATTCAAAAAGGGGGACCGTAGGGTGTGTTCCAACTATAGGGGGATCACACTCTTAAGCCTCCCTGGTAAGGTCTATTCAGGGGTTCTGGAGAGGAGGGTCCGTCGGATAGTCGAACCTCGGATTCAGGAGGAGCAGTGTGGTTTTCGTGCTGGTCGTGGAACACTGGACCAGCTCTACACCCTCAGCAGGGTCCTGGAGGGTGCGTGGGAGTTTGCCCAACCAGTTTACATGTGCTTTGTGGACTTGGAAAAGGCATTCGACCGCGTCCCTCGGGGGGTTCTGTGGGGGGTACTCCGGGAGTATGGGGTACCAGGCCCATTGATATGGGCTGTTAGGTCCCTGTACGACCGGTGTCAGAGCTTGGTCCGCATTGCCGGCAGTAAGTCAGGCTCGTTTCCAGTGAGAGTTGGACTCCGCCAAGGTTGCCCTTTGTCACCGATTCTGTTCATAACTTTTATGGACAGAATTTCTAGGCGCAGCCAAGGTGTTGAGAGGATCCGTTTTGGTGGCCTTAGAATCGCTTCTCTGTTTTTTGCAGATGATGTGGTCCTATTGGCTTCATCAGATCGTGATCTACAGCTTTCGCTGGAGCGGTTTGCAGCCGAGTGTGATGCGGCCGGGATGAGGATCAGTTCCTCCAAATCCGAGGCCATGGTCTTGAGCCGGAAAAGGGTAGCATGCCCTCTCCGGGTCGGGGAGGAGGTCCTGCCCCAAGTGGAGGAGTTTAAGTATCTTGGGGTCTTGTTCACGAATGAGGGAAAACTGGAGCGTGAGATCGATAGGCGGATAGGTGCAGCATCCGCAGTGAAGCGGGCGCTGTACCGGTCTGTCGTGGTGAAGAGAGAGCTGAGTCGAAAGGCAAAGCTCTCAATTTACCGATCGATCTACGTTCCCACCCTCATCTATGGTCATGAGCTTTGGGTTGTGACCGAAAGAACGAGATCTCGGATACAAGCGGCTGAAATGAGTTTTCTCCGCAGGGTGTCTGGACTCTCCCTTAGAGATAGGGTGAGAAGCTCAGTCATCCGGGAGGGACTCGGAGTAGAGCCGCTGCTTCTCCACATCGAGAGGAGCCAGTTGAGGTGGCTCGGGCATCTGGTTAGGATGCCTCCTGGACGCCTCCCTGGTGAGGTGTTCCGGGCATGTCCCACCGGGAGGAGACCCAGAGGAAGACCCAGGACACGCTGGAGGGACTATGTTTCTCGGCTGGCCTGGGAACGCCTTGGGATTCCCCCAGAGGAGCTGCTCCAAGTGGCTGGGGAGAGGGAAGTCTGGGCCTCCCTACTTAGGCTGCTACCCCCGCGACCCGACCCCGGATAAGCGGACGAAAATGGATGGATGGATGGATATAATGAAGTTCATACCCATCAATGTTAACACTGTTTATATTTTCATCATTAGACCATTTTTCGGAGACAGCTATTATACTGAATGTTCTGTGGAATTGTTTTAAATAATCTGTTATATTTGATAAATTTGCACTTAAACTTCTACTATTAATATGATTAATGGAAAGGTCATCTATTTTCCTGTTATTAATTCTTCATTAGCCCTAACCCAGATGTTTCAATTTTTTGTCCAAGTC
>JBBPBX010080453.1:0-16164 GCA_038048925.1 Garcialebias charrua | reverse complement strand
GTAAGGAAACAATTGTCATTGTAAGCTTTATTTTGTGGCAGCTATATGGAGAGTAGTTATTAATTAACTTTCTTTAGGTCTCCCCACATCGGGACTACTGCTGCTCTGTTTCCGGAGACTGCTGCTTTATGAACATGGACTGTGGTGTCGTCAGCTGTGTTCCCCTTGCAGTGGCACGTAGAGTGTGACGTCAGTGCGGCCACTTGCCCTTTCTACGGCATGTCGAGAGTGCCAGCCCAGAACCAGTGAAGGGTGAACTGTATAGTTGTGCAAAGCTGTATTTATTGAAGTAACCTGTATGCATTGTATTTATTGTAATTGAGTGTCTTGGGGTTTAAAGGGTTTTTGGGTTTTGTCTATTTAATTGTTATTGAAGTAACCTGTATGTATTTATTGAAGTAATTTAGTGTCGTTTAAAGGGTTTTTGGGTCTGTTTAGTTGGGATAAAATGAATGAAATAATTAAAAAAAAGAATGTTGAACATAATGTAAATTAAGAATGTTTTAAGGTAACTGTAAATAAATTATCATTGTTATTTTTGAACAGTTGTCCCGGATGTTTTAATCAGTGCAAAGCGAACCTGCGTGGCCTTGAAGTAATAAGGTACTCTCTGGGTGAAATTCCCAGGGTGGCGTTGTTAAACTTAATTTATTCATGCTCTCAGGGCATGAGTAATGCCACATTTTTGGCGTTGTTGGTAGGGCGTTTGCATTTGCTTTTTATGAACATCCGGGACCAGTAGTTGTTTGAGATTTATAGTATTGGTGTTTTGTGTGTTTTGTTTTTTTCTTTGGATTATGTTTTTTGTGTTTTGTGTGCAGATTGGCCGGTCCGGAAGCAGAGCAGTGGTGGTTTCAGCAAATCTTTAAAGTGGTGGGTGGATGAAACTGGTCGTTATGGCAGAAATTCAGGAACTTAAAAGAGTTGACCATGAACAGTTAAGACTGGGGCAGGCCGGCTTAGATGCAACGGTCTACTTCTTCAGTATTGCCTTATGCCCTCCTATGTCCAGTCTCCCTGAAGCAGCGAGATTGATTTTGTGCCTAGAGATAGGAAGTGTCCATCTTTAGGGGTAGGATGGGTATAAGGTTGAATGAAGTGGTGGATGAGAGCATGTGAGGTGGCTGCCCAAGCATTTCTTTGGATTGGTCACTTGGGGGGGAGAGAGTCTTCAGGAGCTCCCTCTTATAATGTCCGGATTTTGGGATAGCTTCTTAAATTTGTGATAGCTTCTTAAATTTGTGGAGTCATGACATGATGGCTGCCACGTGTTCGACTGGGACTGTTAAAGACCAGTTGGTGGAAGTGTTGGATAGCTTCCGGTAATATTGAGGTTTGTGTAGTCATGAGATGATGGCTGCCACGTGTTCTGAGGGGCACTGAGGTGCTACCGCTTTGGTTGGACCTGTGGATGCTTGGTCCTGGTAATATTGAGAAGTTTGTGGAGTCATGAAATGATGGCTGCCACGTGTTCGACTGGGACTGTTAAAGACCAGTTGTGGAAGTGTTGGATAGCTTCCGGTAATAACTTTTGTGGAGTCATGACATGATGGCTGCCACGTGTTTTGAGGAGCACTAAGGTGCTACCGCTTCGGTTGGACCTATGGATGCTTGGTCCTGGTAATAATTAAGGTTTGTGGAGTCATGAAATGGTGGCTGCCACGCGTTGGTTTCCCTTCAGGGTTTTTTGAGATTTTAGCTCTGGTCTTAGGAGCTGATGGGATCAGTTTTAATGGATTATCGTCGGGTCGCCGATACAAAAGGTGGAGGTAGAATGTAGCAGTAGAGAAAGATGCCTGATTAGGCTGATGGGTTCCAGGTGTGAATGTTTGGCTGTTAGAGTGGGCGTGGTATAAGAGCAGCTGCTCTGCATGCGGGCAGACAGGGTCGTCTTCACACTTCGCCGTGTGGCTGGTGCCGTGGGTTCTGACCGTCATGGTGTCCCACGGGTTTTGGCCGTAAAGGCAACCAGTCATTGAGTGTGGTACGGGCTGTTTGACTGCTGCACGGTAGGTGTTCTTTCTCTCGTTGTACTATAGCTGATTGTGGGTCAGAAATGATAAGTCTGTGTGATTATAGGTAGAGCGCTGCGGTGCTGGGCTTCTTCCCTCCCTCCGGCTACGAGGATGTGTGTGTACGTGTGTGTGTGTATATGGTTGTGAGGACCAGCAGGTAAGGAAACAATTGTCATTGTAAGCTTTATTTTGTGGCAGCTATATGGAGAGTAGTTATTAATTAACTTTCTTTAGGTCTCCCCACATCGGGACTACTGCTGCTCTGTTTCCGGAGACTGCTGCTTTATGAACATGGACTGTGGTGTCGTCAGCTGTGTTCCCCTTGCAGTGGCACGTAGAGTGTGACGTCAGTGCGGCCACTTGCCCTTCTACGGCATGTCGAGAGTGCCAGAACCAGTGAAGGGTGAACTGTATAGTTGTGCAAAGCTGTATTTATTGAAGTAACCTGTATGTATTTATTGAAGTAATTTAGTGTCGTTTAAAGGGTTTTTGGGTCTGTTTAGTTGGGATAAAATGAATGAAATAATTAAAAAAAAGAATGTTGAACATAATGTAAATTAAGAATGTTTTAAGGTAACTGTAAATAAATTATCATTGTTATTTTTGAACAGTTGTCCCGGATGTTTTAATCAGTGCAAAGCGAACCTGCGTGGCCTTGAAGTAATAAGGTACTCTCTGGGTGAAATTCCCAGGGTGGCGTTGTTAAACTTAATTTATTCATGCTCTCAGGGCATGAGTAATGCCACATGATAATAAAACCTTTTAAAAATATTATAAAACCATGGAGCACTTGTCCAACAACAGAAAATCCAGCAGAAATCAGCAGAGGTTCACGAAGTAACGTTTGGACATGATTAATTCGCTCGTGACTTCCTCATGGCTGTCAGCGTTCCTCATTTGAGTGGAGGATGAAGCGATCACTTGACTTTTTGCAAAAAAACTAAATAAAAGTCCAGCTCTGTGATGAAGAAGGGATATTTAATAAATTTGTGTCACATGATACAAAACAGTCCTGCATCGCTTTGCAATCCTTTGAATGAGAACGAGCCGCAACGCTGAGGCTGTGAGTGACAGGTGGGGCGTGGGTTGGGGCGTGACAAACAACTCTGTTTTTATTGGCTGGTCATTGTCCTGGTCACTCTGTGTTTTCAGTGTTTTTATAAATGCTGATAGGGGACTATAGTTTTTTTCAGAGATTACTTGGTCTAACATCAGTCAGTAGATAGTGACAGAGTGAAGAAATATGTTAAAAAATATATTGTTTGAAAAGTTACAGACTACATTACAATCTTACATTGTAACAACTAACTAAATATTTATCTTACAACTAACTAAATATTTAGGTATAGATTAAATATACACCAGCAATTTACACCTACCTGTGCATACTGCTCTTTCTGTAATGCCGCCACATGTGTGCAGTGTACATTGGGGTACAATATGTTTTGAAGAGTGCAGTTTTTACAGACACTGAGCACATAGAGAACCTCCGAAGAAGCATTAGCTTGTACATATTGCATACAACGCTGCCTGTAAATGTCCCTGTCATCAGACAGGTCAGCGGTTATGTAATATACTCTAGCTGTTTGTTTGTTTTTGCTATACTTTTTCTTTTAATTACCATTACCATTTAATTACCATTTTATCACTTGTTAAAAAAAAATTGTACGCATCCTTTATGATTGTCTATTGTTGTCTTTGCTGTCCACTCTTGTCATCAGTCTTTGCTAAATCGTGTCTCTCTTGTAAATGAGTCCCCGTGTAGAAGTAAATGTTGAATGAACAAGTTTACATGTAAACGTTTGAAATCTGGTTATGCTAAAAAAGTAACTGCAGTATCTCTAATCTGTTGTTGTTGTTAGCTCTTTTTTTTTATTACTCATGTGCCTTATATATTTGTTAGGAATAATTTTACCCCCACTTTGTATTTTTCTTTGATTTTGTTATGTTGCAATGTTCTTTGTACCTCAACGAGCCTTTGTACACTGTTAAATAATAATAATTAAAAAAAAATAAAAATAAAAAAGTTTACCGTACCTGTAAACTTCATGTCCATGGTTGTAGCTGCGGGCTTTGTCCAGCAGGGGGCAGCAATGAACACCGCGTTGAGCGTTCTTGTATTGAAGTGAAGAAGTAGAAAAACCCGTCTCACGACGCGTACGTTAATGTTTTATTTGACATTTATTTGTTATTGCATGTTATTCGAAATTCAGCGGAGACAAATTTGGGTTTTTACGCGCATGTTCATATCGGAACAACACGCTGAAGTAAAATGTTGAGTCCAGACAAGCTGGTTCGGTGTTTGTGAAGAAAAGTGTCCCAAAATGGAGGACACGTTGATGGAATCGGACCCGGTGGAAATCTCCGGACCGGATCACGGGGTCGCTGAAGCGTGGGAATCCGCCACCGCAGCTCTGGTGAGTGGGCTCTGGGCCCAGGAGTTCCGCAGTGAAAGATGGAGAGAGGCGCCTTGCAGAATTCCATTCAAAAAGCGGAAGATTTAAGGCTTTTTGCTTCTAACGGTGGTTTATTTTTTATAAAATCTTAAAATTAACCTTGTATTTAATGGACACGAATGTTCTGCTGATGTCGGCTAACGTGTTTGTAATTATAATTTGACTTAAATACGTTGAATGGTCAAAGCTAAATGAGTTGAAGCAGAATTCAATGAATCCATGACAGAAGATTGAATTAAAATGGGAAAGTTTTGTTTTTGTTTCATTTTGCTGTTGAAATCCTGATCAGAGGTTCTGGTCTCTGTTCTGACTTCCTGTTCTTGTTCTGTAGGTGTCTCCTGGATGCTCGGTGTCGGACCAGAACCTTTTGGACTCCTTGGTTCTGCTCTCTGGCCACGGTTTGGGCGGGATGCTCGGAGTCTGGCTGCTGGAGACTCTGCAGATGCATCTGTCCTCCTCGGTGGTTCCGGAGTTCTGGTCTGGACTGAAACGGCCCGAGAACGAGCTGGAGGAAAGAGACCGGGCTTGGGTTCTGCTCACGGCTTTCAGGACTCTTCTGGATCGCCTGGAACCGTTCCTGGGCAAGTAGAACCGAGCACGTCCTGGACACAACTTCAGATCCAGTCCTCATGACCTCTGAGCAGTCAGGGGTTCTGAAGGTTCTGTTAGGTGGTTCTTGTTGAAGCGGGCCTCTGAACCGACCCATCTTACCCCACAGGTGGTCTGCAGAGACTGGGGGCGTGGCAGGAGGAGGGCCGTGGCGGTCTGAGCGGACCGGGCCCCCGGCCCCTCCTGGACCGGGCCTTCACCACCATCAGGGCCCTCCTGCTCTTCTCCCCTCCTCCAGTTCTGCAGGAGCGGGTTCTGGACTTCTACAGTCGGACCTTCTCCGTCTACATGAACCAGGAGGGGGCTGGCGAGGACGGGGCCAAGGTTCTGGACAGTCCGGACAGAGGAACCTGCCCGGGCTGTGGGGTCCCGGTGCCGCGGTGCTGGTGCCACGAGGCCCTGGAGCAGCTGCAGGAGCTCAGCCACATCCTGTGAGCAGGTCCAGATGTTTGCTTCTGGTCCAGATCAATGGTTCTGGTCCACAGCTGTGTGTGTGTTTGGTTCTGGTACAGATGTGTGTGTGTTTGGTTCTGGTTCACAGCTGTGTGTTTGGTTCTGGTCCAGATGTGTGTTTGGTTATGGTCCAGATGTGTGTTTGGTTATGGTCCAGATGTGTGTTTGGTTATGGTCCAGATGTTTGCTTCTGGTCTACAGCTGCGCATGTGTTTTATGATATTTCAGATCAACCCAAATGGTTAATGTTTTATCATATTTTAAATCATTTGTCAAGTTCGTGAAGGGTAGGCACACACACTGGTTTAGAAAAACTCAAACAAGACTTAATCATAAAATAATGAATTTATTAAAGAAGTCTGTGACAGAAAAAGGAAAAAGTAAAAACATACATGTTCAAACACACAAACTGTTATCTGCTAGAGAAATGTGTCAGTAACCCCGCCACAGAAATTAAACAACACACACAACAAGGCATTGATGTAAAATACATTTTCCTCACCTTTGACACAAACTGGAAGGGCCTCACAGTTTGGCAAGGAATATACATCATGCACAGCTGGACGTCTGATCAGGACTTCGACAGCGGACCCTCGAAGACTCTAAAGGCCGAGATACACTGAAGCAGACTCCGTATACGCGCGTATACGCGCATATTTTGTGCGTATGTTTTTGCTGCTATACTTCAAGAAACTATCAGCTTTCAAACGCTCTCGTTCTCCTTGTTGTAATATGAGCAGCAGCACACGGAAGGGACTCAACTGAGCTCGCTGATTGGTCACTTTGACACGCCTACTGAAATGATTGACAGATTTCAGTCAGCTCAAAGTGAAACCTATCATGAGCAGCTCGCTGAAGACCGCTGCGGTGTTCTGATGCGGTGTTTCTACTATATATGTTATAAAAAGTTCTCTCAGAAATAAAAATAATAACAGGGAGTGCTTTTCCTGCAGCACACAGCCCACCAGGGAATATATAAAACATCGCGCACCCAGGTAGGACCTGAATTCATTCATTTCATTCATCGAGTGAACGGAGGAAGAAGCGGTTACTTGACTTTAGGCAAAAAAACAAAAGAAAAGGCCCGATCAGCGATAAAAAAGAGGAATTTATTTAATTTGTGTAACATACAAAACAGTCCGGCGCCGGGGAAGTTTAGGTCAGACACCGCGCATCGCATATGCGCATCGCGTATGCGTAGTAAAATCAATCAATCAATCAATCAATCACTCACCTTTATTTAACCAGGTAGAGCCCATTGAGATCGAGATCTCTTTTACAAGGGTGACCTGGTCAAGTGGTCAGCAGCACACGTCACATTGGCAATAGGCATTTGCACTTATCAAAAAGAAAATAAAGAAAACTACAATCACAGTAAACAGATGTTGACAGTTCAAAACCAACAGGATATGACAGATTTCTATATACATTATATACAAAACAAGCAGACAAAAAAAACAACAATGACGCGTACTTGCCCTGAGGGGCTACGCTTTTGCCACAGCGTACGTACGCTGCGTATAGGCGTATCGTGAGGACGCTCGAGTGTATCTCGCCCTTAAGTGTGCTACTCATCATTTATACCTTGTGGGTGTGATGACTTCACTCAAACTTGTTTTTCAGAGTAAAGTGGTGCTAGGCACCATTAAAAGAAAACATGTCTTATCTGAAGGGTTTGTTAGATCTGTTACCAAGGAGGCTACGAGGTCATGTGAACAAAACGAGCTTAGTTTTTTCACACAACTCTTGCGCCGGATCAAACCTAATTACAAATAGTTTCTTGACACTAAACTAAAATGTTTTCTCTCACAAGTGTTGCATTAAGCATTAACTCTTAACATAAAAAATTGATAAACATTTAGTCAGAAAAACATTAATACTTAAACTCTTAATTCAGCATGTGTGTTTGGTTCTGGTCCAGATGTTTGTTTTAGTCCAGATCTGTGTGTTTCATTCTGGTCCAGATGTGTGTGTTTGGTTCTGGTCCACAGCTGGGTCAGGTGTGTTTATTTCTGGTCCAGATGTTTGGTTCTGGTCCACAGCTGTATGTGCTTGGTTCTTGTCCACAGCTGGGTTTATTTGGTTCTAGTCCAGATGTTTGTTTTAGTCCACTCCAGATCTGTGTTTGGTTCTGGTGGTCCAGATCTGTGTGTTTCATTCTGGTCCAGATCTGTGTGTTTGGTTCTGGTCCAGATGTTTGGTTCTGGTCCACAGCTCTATGTGTTTGGATCTGGTCCAATTGTTTGGTTCTGGTTCACAGCTGTGTGTGTGTTTGGTTCTAGTCCAGACATGTGTTTGGTTCTGGTCCAGATGTTTGGTTCTGGTCTACAGCTGTGCATGCGTTTGGTTCTGGTCCAGATGTTTGTTTTAGTCCAGATCTGTGTGTTTCATTCTGGTCCAGATGTTTGGTTCTGGTCCAGATGCTTGGCTGTGGTCCACAGCTCTGTGTGTTTGGTTCTGGTCCAGATGTTTGGTTCTGGTCCACAGCTCTGTGTGTGTTTGGTTCTGATCCAGATGTGTGTGTTTGGTTCTGGTCCAGATGTGTGTGTGTTTGATTCTGGTCCAATTGTTTGGTTCTGGTTCACAGCTGTGTGTGTGTTTGGTTCTGGTCCAGACATGTGTCCAGACATGTGTTTTGTTCTGGTCCAGATGTTTGGTTCTGGTCTACAGCTGTGCATGTGTGTTTGGTTCTGGTCCAGATGTTTGTTTGTTTGGTTCTGTTTGTTTTAGTCCAGATCTGTGTGTTTCATTCTGGTCCAGATGTGTGTGGTTGGTTCTGGTCCACAGATGTACGTGTTTGGTTCTGGTCCAGATGTTTGGTTCTGGTCCACAGCTCTGTGTGTGTTTGGTTCTGGTCCAGATGTTTGTTTGTTTGGTTCTATTTGTTTTAGTCCAGATCTGTGTGTTTCATTCTGGTCCAGATGTGTGTGGTTGGTTCTGGTCCACAGATGTACGTGTTTGGTTCTGGTCCAGATGTTTGGTTCTGGTCCACAGCTCTGTGTGTGTTTGGTTCTGGTCCAGATGTTTGGTTCTGGTCCACAGCTCTATGTGTTTGGTTCTGGTCCAGATGATTTGATTCTGGTCCAGATGTTTGGTCTGGTCCACAGCTCTATGTGTTTGGTTCTGGTCCAGATGTTTGGTTCTGGTCCACAGCTCTATGTGTTTGGTTCTGGTCCAGATGTTTGGTTCTGGTCCACAGCTCTGTGTGTGTTTGGTTCTGGTCCAGATGTTTGGTTCTGGTCCACAGCTCTATGTGTTTGGTTCTGGTCCAGATGTTTGGTTCTGGTCCACAGCTCTGTGTGTGTTTGGTTCTGGTCCAGATGTTTGGTTCTGGTCCACAGCTCTATGCGTTTGGTTCTGGTCCAGATGTTTGGTTCTGGTCCACAGCTCTGTGTGTGTTTGGTTCTGGTCCAGATGTTTGGTTCTGGCCCACAGCTCTATGTGTTTGGTTCTGGTCCAGATGTTTGGTTCTGGTCCACAGCTCTGTGTGTGTTTGGTTCTGGTCAAGATGTTTGGTTCTGGTCCAGATGTGTGTATTATGTTCTGGTCCTGATGTTTGGTTCTGGTCCAGATGTGTGTATTATGTTCTGGTCCTGATGTTTGGTTCTGGTCCACAGCTGTGTGTGTGTTTGGTTCTGGTCCAGATGTTTGGTTCTGGTCCAGATGTGTGTGTTATGTTCTGGTCCTGATGTTTGGTTCTGGTCCACAGCTGTGTGTGTCTGTTTGGTTCTGGTCCAGATGTTTGGTTCTGGTCCAGATGTGTGTATTGTGTTCTGGTCCTGATGTTTGGTTCTGGTCCACAGCTCTGTGTGTGTTTGGTTCTGGTCCTGATGTTTGGTTCTGGTCCAGGTGGACGCTGCAGCTGGTGGACTGGGTCAGCTCTGAGTCCATCACCTCCATCCTGCACCGCCTGGTGGAGCAGCGGATGGAGCGGCGGTGCCGCGGCGAGTACGAGCGTTCCTTCCTGCTGGACTTCCAGGAGGTAAAATTTCTTTTCCTGTGCTCGTCCTCTTCACCTGCTGGTTCTGACCCGGTTCTGTTGGCGCAGTGGCTGGAGCTGGTGCTGGGGTGGCTCAGCAAGGTCTTCTCCAGCGAGGGGGGCGGAGTCTCTGGTCCAGGTGGTTCTGGTGGTTCTGGTGGGCCCGGCGTCCCTGCGGTCCAGTCGGTGTGGCGCTGCCACATGCACCACTTCTTCTACAGGATCTACGTGAGCATGAGGATCGAGGAGCTCTTCAGCATCATCAGAGGTGAGCCTCCAGAACCAGAACCACTGTTGATCCAAAGACTCAGAGCTCAGCGGCTGGAGGCGGAGACTTCTCGAGCTCAGGCCCGCTAGCTGTGGCGGCCATCTTGAATCGCATTAGCTGCGCTTTGAGAGCCGAATGTTTCCAGGACTGTTGTGTGTGGAGGTTCTGGGAACTGGAGTTCGTTTGGGTCTCATTGATGAAAAAGTTGAAAGTTCTGGTTCTCTGGGTCACGTTTTGTTTTTGCTTCTCAGATTTCCCAGAATCCAAAGCTGCTATTGAGGACCTGAAGTTCTGTCTGGAGCGGACCAATCAGCGCCAGCAGCTCCTCGCCTCGCTGAAGTCGGCCTTCGAGAGCCGCCTGCTGCACCCGGGTCCGTTTCTGTCCCACTTGTGCTGCAGTTCTGCTCGTTGACAGAACCTGTGGGTCCAAACCGAGGAGGGACAAACATTTACTATAAACGTTCATTCATTTATTTGTTTATTTGTTTATTTATGTCAAAATTACAGAAAAATGTAAACAGACGGTTCAAAAAAGTTTTAATATTTAGAAGATCCGACGGACCGAAGGTTCTGATCCAAGAGAAGAAAACCAACCTGTTTGTTTGTTTGTTTTGTTTGTTTGTTTGTTTGTTTCAGGCGTTCATACCACAGACATCCTCACAGTTTACATCTCAGCCATCAAAGCTCTACGGGAACTGGACCCGTCCATGGTGGTTCTGCAGGTAGCCTGCCAGCCCATCCGAAAGTACCTCAGGTGAGTGTGGTTCCAACAACTGGGCCGAAACAGGTTTCATTAGAACAACCGGACCTTCCAACATTTCAGTCCGTCAACCTCTCAGCTGTTATTTATTTTTCCACATTGGAAGATTTGTTTATCTTTATGATCTTTGTTTACATCAAAGTTCTGTTTTCTTCCCGACCCGCGATGTAAAAGTTGTGATCCATCACAAGAATGAACCTTTCACTGGTTAACTCCAAAAGATTGGTTAATTTAATCCCAAATCATCCATCCATCCAACATTCGTCCATCCATCATCAAATGGCTGTAAAACCTCCATTTTAGAACTACCGGTAATCTGAAGGAGCGTTGTAATTCAGGGAATACGTGTGTGGAATTACCTTGATAACACCATAAAAATTAATAATACAATTTATACGTTTAAAAAGATTATTAAATTAAAATAGTTGGGAAAGTATGATGCCATGTGATAGATATCAGTGTTTCCCCTACATAACCTGCCATGGCGGGGTGGGGTGGGGGACGGACAGAGACACGTCCTGAGCTGCGCAGACGTTGTTGCGGTTTCTTGGGCTTGTTTTGAAAGTAACTTTGCTTGTTTGGGCTTGTTATTATTTGTTCTTTATTATTTGTCTAGAGCAGGGGTCTGCAACCTTTTCGATCCAAAGAGCCATTTCTGCTCCTTTGTTCACTAAATTAAACGTGACCGGAGCCACAACACCTGCTGCAACTGGGATTTTCAACTGGTGGCCCACGGACCACTTTAAGTTTGTTGGAGGACGTTTTTCTGGCCAGCAGGAGTGACTTTATAAAACTAAAAATTTCTAATGATTTTTAACATTTACTGCTATTTTTACATTTTAAGATAAAATAAAAGACAAGATTCTTGTAAAGAAGGAAAAATTTATATAGTTTTGCCCAGTTTCTAAAAACTAAAACGATAAACTATGCAGGCCTATGTGATTTATTTTTTTAACTGTAGAAAAATTAGGTATCCTACTTAAAAGAAATAAAGCATAAAGTGAAAGTATGTTTTACTCCTTGTAATGTAGGAAAACTTCTAAAACTAACCCTTCCAGTTGTTATAAGAACCAATAAAATTCAGTTTTATGTCAGTTTTGGTCAAAGCTTGAAAGAGCCGCTGCAGAGGGACCAAAGAGCCGCATGTGGCTCCTGAGCCGCAGGTTGCAGACCCCTGATCTAGAGTGACAAGACCACATTAAAATGAGCTCCAATAAGTGGAGGAAATATGGGAAAAATATAATAAAGAATGGGAGAAAGAGCACACACTTAAAGCATGATTCAGGATAGAGATTAAAGAAAGTTTTTTGTTGACTTAGCTTACTATGAGTTTGCTGTTTAATTTTTATTTTATTTTTTAATTTGTACGCATCCTTTATGATTGTCTGTTGTTGTCGTTGTCCACTGTTGTCATCACTCTTAGTTTAAAATTCAGGTCTCTCTGGTAAATGAGTCCCAGAGGCTTAATGGGATTAATTTGTATAAATATGCCAAATGTATTTTTATTTTTTAGAGTGGATATGTTCTTCAAAGTCTTTAGCATAATTTTGCTATATGTAATGCCATAATAACTGTATGTTTATACTGTTTAAAAACGGCCCTTGTTTTACACAATGGGGTGGGTTGCCAGTTGGGCTTGTTTTCATGGGGCTGGTCGCTTGTTTCTGTCGCGATATACTGGCAGATAGAGACAAAGCCGAAAGCGCGCAGTTTTAAGAGCAGAGGAGAGCCAAACATTTCAGCCGCGCTCAGTTTTATTTATTTATTTTTTGGTGGAGGTGAGACTAGGGTGAGCCGCGCGCTCAGTGTGTGTGTGGAACCGCGCGCAGCTGGAGCCGAGCAGAGGAGACACATTCTATGGAAGCCATTGTGTCTCATATTTCAAATTAAAATGGATTAATGGAAATGCTTTTTAGTTTCCAAATAAAGCAGCACATTTTGACTCATAAATAAAATTTAAAATGAATAATCCAAACTGCATTTTCATTTTCTTCTTCGAGACTGCTCAATTTGTAAATTAATTAAAATGATAAATAAAATAACGTTTAACATTTAATTTTCAAAATATGTCCTAGTAAAAAGGGACCAAAATTCATTTTGAAATGTCAATTTTGAAAATTAAAATGAAATAGCAGAAATGCTTTTTCATTTCAAAGTCAAGCTGCCTTTTTTGTCTCATAAATAAAATTTAAATTAAATCATTTTCATTTTCTAAATCAAGACTGCTCATTGTGTAAATTAATTAAAAAGATAAATAAAATAACGTTTAACATTTAAAGGCACGGTCTGCAGTTTCTGTAAAGCCCTGAAACTTAGGAAATTTTCGAGCAGAAACCCTTCTCCCTCCTCCCCCTTGCACTCTGGCTGACCTGCAACTCCGCCTCCTTAGCTCCTCCTCCACAGCTTGGCCTGTCTCGTGAACGCGCATGCATTGTAAACACAGTTCTAAGATGGCGTCGGCGCAGTCACCCGATCGACTATTTCCTTCTCAAATCTTTGCGTATTTGTAATAAAGTATCGTAAATAAGTTATGTTATAATACTTTGCTGCAGTGTGTGACATTTTATCTGTGTTACGCATCTACTTTTGAAACATTCTCGATGGTCTTCAGACGAGGAATTTACACCCAGAGACCTACGGTCCGAAGAAGAGGAAACAGCTGCGTGCTGTTGACACTCAGCTCTTGAGAAGAGTCAAACCTGGGTTGATGCACTACAGCTGGACTTGTTCATATTCTGGTTTTGTTACATAATGAGATTCGATGCTCACAGGGGGAGTTGATGAAAACAAACAGTTCTAGTCACCCTGTTTTCATGCAAACATTTAAATTGATGATTCTTCATGAACATGCAGTGAAATAATTTTCTATTTGAAAGAACACAGCGACAAAATCTTTTTTATTTATTTATTTAGACAATAAATACACAAAAAACCTAAATAAATATGTGACAAGGATCATCAAACCGTTACATAACGCACTTAAATAACCATAAATAAAGCACTGAGCATCCACCCTGATGTTAAATACTCTGTTGTGTACTTAGTTTGATTTAAATAACTTTTTAATAAAACTGGACAGAAATTAAACAGAACTTAATTAACTCCAAATTCTTCCTAACCTGCAGCCTTCAGGGCAACAGAACAGCAAGCAGGGCCCAGGTGACTGATCTGGTCTTCACTTAAGTGGGTCAGGTCAATAAATATGTGGAGCTTCTCCAGATTGTCAGCTTGTCCAAACATCTAAAGTCCATAGAGAACCACCTGATCTCCACTCTTTCATTTGTGTATATATATAATATATATATAGTTATAAATATAGGTATCTATATGTATATATACTATATATATATATAGTTATAAATATAGGTATCTATATGTATATATACTATATATATATATAGTTATAAATATAGGTATCTATATAAAAAAATAACTATATTTATAACTACAGTATATATACTATATATATACTGTATATCTATATATGTATCTATCTATCTATCTATCTATCTATCTATCTATCTATCTATCTATATATATATATATATATATATATATATATATATATATATATATATATATGATGTAGAATGATGAACAGAAATTCTACCATTGCTGTTCATCATTCTTTAGTTAGTAGCAGGTCACTTTTGTAAATGAGCCCTCGAGGCTCAATGAGATTTACCTGACTAAATAAAGGTTGAATGAATGAATGACTATATATATATATACAGTATATATAAATAAAAAAATTAAGGTTCATTGATAAACTTCATCAACTCGTTTAAAAGTTCTTTTCTTTTAATTGAGGATTTTTGGGATTGAAATTGCCCCAAGGCCACACCCTGCCACAGATCTTTGGAGGACACCCCACGTGGAGATGGTCTTCATCTGGTCTCCATGGGTCAGTCCTCAGTGCTGGTTGATCACCTTCGGTCTCACGCAGGTGCAACCCACTGAGATGAGTTTGGACTCCAGGCGGTAGTGGTAGCTGTGCCTGGCCCTGGCGTCTTGACTCGCCTCAGAACCAGCACCTGATGCAGAATGGGACGGGACTCCAGGCCCCCGTCCTCCAGTCCTTGGTGGTCCAGGCAGGTTTTGAGCAAACAGTGAGCCTGCGACAGCGCATGAGGGTACATGTTGTCATCCCTGGAGATGCTGAGGACAGAGAGGAGACAAAAAACTGTTAACAGGACTCTGAGCTTCATGAAGGACAACACACTGAGGAGCTGAAGCCTCACTTGTAGGTCCACGGTGAGATGGAGTCGCTGGCCAAAGAACTGACTTTTAGGCTGGGAACTAAATTGTTTGGGTCCAAACGCAGAGGGACCGTTTCTTCTGCTAATCCTTCAAAGGACTTCCTGTGTGGCTTTGCTGCTGTCTGTGGGACCACCACCACCATCATCATCAACAGGACAGCGCTGACAACCTGAGGAAGAAGAACATTCATTCATTCAACCTTTATTTATACAGGCTAGCCTCGTTGAGCCACGGGGACTCATTTACAAGAGAGACCTGTCTCACTCACACCTAGGGTCAATTTAGAGTTACCAATCAGTCTAACATGCATGTTTTTGGACTGTGGGAGGAAACCGGAGAAAACCCACGCATGCACGGAGAGAACATGCAATAACAAGTCACTTTCATCATTGTCGTCGTGAATGTCTAGCGAAGACATACTGAAACAAAAAAAATATAAACGTAAAAAACAAACTAACATTGATACTGAGGAAACACATTACATATTTTATTAAAGCAACAATAATCAAGTTTGATCATGAAATAAAGAAACATGTACTTGGGAACCAGTACAATAAATTTTCTCAATAAAAGTTAATGAGACTAACTCGAAAGTATAGACAAAATCATATTTTTAACACGCACTAAAATACGTACGTTCAGTGCAAGTGTATGTTATACATGAACACAGAATTTTAATTAAGTCATCTTTTTAAAAATTCTTAAATTTATAAAGTTGTACATTTTCTGTGACGTGGTTAGAAAAATAAAATAATAAAAAAAATAAGCTTCAAAGATATTTATTGTCAATATTGTGCATCTGTATTATTCTAATTTTATGTCCACTAAAATTGCAGCACAGAAAAGCCATAACAATAAAGAAATACATTATATAAAAACTGGAGCGTGAGATTGATAGGCGGATAGGTGCAGCGTCCGCAGTGAAGCGGGCGCTGTACCGGTCTGTCGTGGTGAAGAGAGAGCTGAGTCAAAAGGCAAAGCTCTCAATTTACCGATCGATCTACGTTCCCACCCTCATCTATGGTCATGAGCTTTGGGTTGTGACCGAAAGAACAAGATCTCGGATACAAGCGGCTGAAATGAGTTTTCTCCGCAGGGTGTCTGGACTCTCCCTTAGAGATAGGGTGAGAAGCTCAGTCATCCGGGAGGGACTCGGAGTAGAGCCGCTGCTTCTCCACATCGAGAGGAGCCAGTTGAGGTGGCTCGGGCATCTGGTTAGGATGCCTCCTGGACGCCTCCCTGGTGAGGTGTTCCGGGCATGTCCCACCGGGAGGAGACCCAGAGGAAGACCCAGGACACGCTGGAGGGACTATGTTTCTCGGCTGGCCTGGGAACGCCTTGGGATTCCCCCAGAGGAGCTGCTC
>JBBPBX010080451.1:2298-16166 GCA_038048925.1 Garcialebias charrua | reverse complement strand
AGAACCTCAGTGGTTGTTCCGTCACTTGATTTTCTATATTGAAGTCGGCATCCCCTGGTTCCTACTTTAAACCATGTAGGTGAAGTGCATGCTACCCCCGCCTAAGTACCCCCTGATAGTTCGCCAAAATCACCGAGGCTCACTAAAACCACAGCTTCAGTTTCCTTCAGATGCAAGTTCAAAGTCAAAGTCAAAGGCTTTCTGATACCTGTCAGCTGCTTCTGGAGTCTCACAAACCAACCAAGCTCTGCAGGACTCTGGAGGACCACCCTCATATGTACTTGGGATAACTGTTTGGAGGTATACAGTAAGCTCAGCTCTGCTAGCTGCCTCTCAGCCTCTGGAGTTGAAAAGAGACTAGCCCTTAACCAGATGATTGGTTTTAGGGGTGGTTTAGGTGAGTCTGCCTACATCTAACAGGTATCTTCCAAACTCCCACAAAGCTTGGACTCTCTCCACTGCTTAAGTCACATCTTATGTCCTTAAGTCGAGTTGAAGTCTCATCACTGACCGTGGCTCAGAAGTGATAACTTTTTATCCCTGATCTGAACCAAGTCTCTTGTCTCACGTCTCGTATCGTCTCTATGTTCTAAAGCCTTTGTCAGGGTTACTGAACACACACTTAGTTTGGTCACTCTGAACCAATTTGCCTTGGGAGACCCTACCAGGGACAAACTGACCCAGAAAATATAGATTTTTGATGTCCTTGGAACATTCAGACCCCTCTGCCTCAGTTTGGTTCTCTGCATCAAGAGGAGAAAACTGAGTGGTTCGAACATCTGGTTAAGTTGCATCCTGGAAACCTCCCTGTGGAGGGCATGTCTTTTTGGGAGGAGACCCAGGACAAACCAAATATATTAAATCTCTGATGGTCATGGAAGGCCTTGGAGTCCCCAGTTTTGGAGGTAGCTGGAGAGAGGATGATCTGGGCTTTTTTGCTAAGGCTGCTGCGACCCAGACCATCTAAACAAATCCTAATTGATTCATTCCAGCACCTACTCATTTGTGTTGCTGGGATAAGATTTTGCTCTAATTATAACTGATTGTCTTTGAATCAATAAGAACTAACTAACCAGTTTTCTCCTCACAGCGAATACTACTTCAGCATCCACAACTTGGAGCGAGACTTCTTCTTGAGGAGAAAGATGGATGCACAAGGCTTCCTCCCCATCTCCCTCATTGCCAGCTTCCACAGAGTTCAGGCTCTAACTACAGATGTCAACATCATCAAAGAGGTAGTATTACCTCATTCTGTGAATACTGATTCAGCACTTAAAACAAAGGCTGTATGTTTTTTGGAATCAAACAACTTCTGTGTATTTTACATGCTATTTTAACCATTCATATATCAAAACACTCAGCTCAAGCTCTGACTTTTGTTTTTGTAAATTTGATACTTTTCAAAGTATTCGACTCTTTTGTTAAATAACAATCCCCATTAAAATATATTGAGATCTGTTCAAATCCTTCAAAATGTTGTTCTCATTGAAATCTACTTCATATTTCTGCTTATACAACTGCTGTTAATGCTAATTGTACTCATGATAAATATGTAAATTCTGCTACTGCTAACCTTACAACTAAGACTACTAAGGCTTCTACTAGTTCTATTAATGCTAATTCTAATTCTGCTGCTAAACCCTACTAATAATGCTAATTTCACTGATGCTAATTAAACTACCGGTACTGTTAATAACATTATACCAATGCCAATTATAGCTAATGAGAGTTCTACTAACGACAACGTTAAATGTGCTGTTGGTAACGCTGAAAATGCTAATGCTTATTCAACTAATGTATTTTAGTTTAAAACAAATCCTCTGCTAGGTTTAGCTAGCCTGTTTCTGCTTTTAACTAACATTTTGATACTTTTAATTGTCCTTTTGCTGCTTTAAGCTAAAATTTACTACATTGCTTTTTTTTCTGCTTTAGGTGAGCATTTTGCTACATTTAGCTAGCCGTTTGCGTTTTTAGTTAGCATTTTTCCACATTTAGTTATCCTTGTGCTGTTTAAGCTAAAATTTGACTACGTTTTGCTATAATTTTGCTGCTTTAATCTAGAATTTAGCTACATGTAGTTATCCTTTTACTGCTTTAAGCTAGAATTTGGCTACATTTAATTATCCTTTTGCTGCTTTAAGCTAGAGTTTTGTTACATTTAATTATACTTTTGCTGCTTTAAGCTAGAATTTTGTTACCGGTACATTTAATTATCCTTTTGCTGCTTTAAGCTAGAATTTTTCATTCAATCTTTATTTCTACAGGTTAATCCCATTGAGCCTCGGGGACTAATTTACAAGAGAGACCTGAATAGGCTACATTTTGTTATCCTTTTGCTGCTTTAAGCTAAAATTTGGCTACGTTTTGCTATACCTTTGCTGTGTTGATCTAGAAATTTGCTACATTTAGTTATCCTTTTACTGCGTTAAGCTAGAATTGGGCTACATTTTGTTATCCTTTTGCTGCTTTAGGCTAGAATTTTTCTACATTTAGTTATCCTTATGCTGCTTTAAGCTAGCATTTTGCTACGTTTAGTTATGCATTTACTGCTTTAAGCTAGCATACTTTTGCTTTTTTACATTGGCAGCTTCTTCAGCTAATTTCAGCAGTCAGAAACCGGCATTAACTTAGCATTTTGCAGAAATCTTCCTGCTCTCTAGGAATCAGGACCTCCTGACTCTTTTTGCCTCTGCAGGCTCTGAAAAAAAGTACAGAAGTAGAGGTGGTGGATGATAAGATTCGCTGTAAAACAAATCCCGAGAGCTGGCCCATCCCCACTCCCTCAGTGGTGGGTTCCCCTCGCACAGACTTCTCCCAGCTCATCAACTGTCCTGAGTTTGTCCCCCGGCAGAACCTCGTCTCCTCGAACACCGGTCAGTATTCAACTATTCTAATGCCAACAGTGATGGAGCAACAGGTCATATGTTAACATGAAAAATAAATACCTGACTGTTGGTATGATTGTGCATTTTTTAGCTTCATTGCCCATGACTGCACCTCCTCTCGAGTCAGCGCCGCCTGAGACATCGGTTAAACTCGTCCCCTCCAAGCAGGAGTCTCTTCCAGCAACAGACGAATCCAAAGACCCCCCAGCCCCCAAACCTGACCCCGACGCCTGGATCCAGGTGGAGAAACGCCACCGACAGGCCTCTGGAAAGCTAAAGGTAGCGATGGAGAACAGGGAAGAAGTCAGAGCTTCTTAAAGACCAAATAAATGTAACATGTACAAATAATTTGTCTATACATGTATACACCCTCTAACAATATGTGAGCACATTTTGCCTCCTAAAAAAACATTAAACCAATTTGCAGCTCATTTATCACATGTTTGCATTTAATTTTATGTTTAATTAGTAAATAAAAACCTGCAAGTTATTTTGTTATCATCTACACAAACTAAGCTTTCAAGCCTGTTTGATTACAAGACAAGACAACATCAGCTTTCAAGTACTGTATATTGCTGGTTATTAGCTGGTTATCTGCTTATCTAAGTTTAGTGTAAAGATCCTCATTACGCGGAAATATGTTTTTTTTTTTAAGATGTTGAACAATTTGTTAATATAATTTTACTGCAAAAGTCAAAATTGCTGACAGAGATCTCAAACAAGCAAGAGAGAGAAAAGTCATTAACGTTCCAAAGTGATCTTAATTTTGAGCTCGTAAAAGACGTCAAAATAACCAACTTTAAGTCTGATAGCAACATAGGAAAGTCGAGACTGGAGGAAAACTTAAATAGTGGCCATTCTGACAAGACATAAACTAATTTTAAAAAATGCCTCAAAAAAACAAAAATAACATCAAAACTTATAAAAAGATTTTCACAGTCAAGACTAGATGACTAAAGAATTGAATGGCCCAACGGATGATCCTTATTCAAGCTGATCTTTGCAGAGGAACTTTTAATAAAAAAGTTTTAAAAAACAAGGTAACTCATTAAAAATGATTAAATAAACTCCTGCAAGTCTCCAAATAGTCAGTCACAGGCTTAAACGTTACAAAAAATGACAATTGTTTGACACAAAAAGGCATAAACGTCCAGTTTTTTATTTAATTTGTTTATCCTTGTGTATACCGTAATCAAAAATGAATAACGAGACATTAACATGAAGCAAAAGTTACATTAATTACTTTCAAAACTGCTTTAAATCACTAAGAAAATACCTGTGATATAATTCCTGTCTACAGTTTTTTACAGCTTTATTATGTTCCCTCTGTGCATCAGGCGGAAGGCAAGTCGCCTCTCCCAAGCCTCCAGATTCCTCCACAGGCAGAATTGGACCAGGAAGAGCTGGACTTCATGTTTGACGAGGAGATGGTGGAACAGCTGGCGCCCAGGAAGAATAAGTTCACAGACTGGTCGGACGAGGACGACTCCGACTACGAGATGGACGACCAGGACGTCAACAAGATCCTGATTGTCACGCAGAGCCCGCCGTACGTCCGCAAGCATCCCGGTGGTGACCGCACAGGAAGTTACGAGTCCAGGGCCAAGCTCACAGCAGACCTGGCCAAAGCCATCAACGATGGGCTGTACTACTATGAGCAGGACCTGTGGAAGGGAGAGGAGCAGGTTGAGTTCAGCAAGGTGAGACCAGCATGCCTGAATGGTTCCATTAAATTTATTTAAAATGTATATTTGACTTTTCATAAAGTGAACAGTGCAAGGATGGCATGTTGTATATTTTTATAGCCCTCTGTAGAAGTGCCACCTTAATGGGGTGAAGGGGTTTGAGTACCCCCATGACCCTGAGGCTGTGTTGTTGGGTCATATGTTAGGGGCTCATTGAGCCCAGACTCTTAAGATCTTGGCTGGGCCCATCACAACAAAGCTACAGAATACTGTATCTACTTTGACTTGTAAAGAGAGTACCGGTAGTCACTAGAAGTAGTTAGGTTTATCTCCACACATAGCTTAGGTTTTTGAACCAAACTCCTGGAGAGGGACAAAAAATCTGGTGTAGGTAAAGTTTGGGAGACCAAAGAGAGAGAGACTTGTTTTGGGTGAGGAACTGTGGACCCAGACTGGATGAAATCATTAGAATATCAAGCAGAAGTTTTTTTGAGGGAGATGATCTAGTCTTAAGGGCGAGGCAAAGCTCCGCGCTGGACCGAGCGCCGCGCCACACGCGTGTGCTGCGCGTGGGGGGTTCACAGCAGAGCTCAGCGTGAAGCAGCGTGTGGCTCCAACATTTTCGCTCCAAATACTTGATGTCATTTGAGCAGAAGCAGGGCGGAGCGTTTAGCTACGGGACAAATTGAGGTCGCTGATTGGTCATTTGCTGACAGCCTACTGATTTGATTGACAGGTCGGGAAAGGCAGAGGGCTGTGCAGCTTTGTTCTGTGTTTATATGTTAATAAAAAAGTCCTAAAAAATTAAAACAGGGAGCGCTGGTCCTTCAACCCACACAGCAGACAAGCACACCAGGAAATGTTTAGAACCTGCGCATCCACGTTGGCCATGAGTTTAGTTCACTCGTGACAAGTTCATTCCAGAGTATATGCAGGGTCTTGAAAGTTATTAAAAGTTGATAAATCAATTTAGGGAAAATTAAGGGTCTTGAAAAGTATTAAAAAGTCTTGAAAGCAATTTGATGAGGTATTTTTTTTTTGCTGTTATTCTAGCTTTAAATAATTTGACAGCAAAAAGTATGTATGACTAATATTTGTTTTCCTCACCGCGGATGATTCGGAAACCGCTTCGCACAAATTTAGGGTGTCAGGTTACAACAGCCTTTACGGCTAGGCCTATCTTGTGCGCATGCACGGCTGCTTTATCTCCAAGTTGAGCTTGTGTGTTTGAGTAAGTTGCCGCGAGACCGTGAGAACAATGGGTAAATGCAAGTTTTTGGACTCCTGGTTGGAGATGCCTGATTTTCAAGAATGGCTGAGGCCTGTCGCCAAGAATAACCGTGTTTATTTCTTATTCGCCATTGTTCAACCAAGTTACTTTAAAATAGCTACGAGTCTTGTTGTAACCTAAGCTATATTTTCTTAAACCTAGTCGTGGTTCAGTTTCTTCTTTTGAACTTTTTTCTTTCCACTGTATCTCAGTTCTGTTGTAGGTTTGAGATTCACAGATTTACAGTAATTGAAAACAACAGCAGTTTTGTAAATCAAAGATTTGTTGCTTAATAAAACAAAGTGACGATAAGGTCTTGAATTTATTTTGGAAGGTCTTTAAAAAGTCTTGAAAAGGTATTGAAATTAACTTCATTATTTTTGCATATACCTGCATTCATTCCTCCTCATCGGAGGAAGTGAATGGTGACCGCTTCAAGCGATCACTTGACTTTTGGCAAAAAAACAAAAGAAAAGTCCAGTTCAGCGATGAAGAAGGGATATTTAATACATTTGTGTGTCATACAAAACAGTCCGCCACCAGGGCAGTTTATTGTGAGACAACGCGCGCGCGTGAGCGGTCGTAAAATTTGAGCTTGGCGCGTTCGCGCGAGCGTTCAAAGGCTTGTGCCGCGGCGCTCGCATGGCGTGGCGCGGCGCTCGCTCCAGCGCGGAGCTATGCCTCGCCCTTTAGAGAGCAATCTCACAACAGATTTGTTGTCTGGGTCTTATTGGCTGCAACTTTTCAAGACTACCGGTAATTGGCAAATGGCATTTGCAAGGGAGTCTTCAAAATGTCTTGAAATGTCCTCAAGGGTTCTCAGTTTCCTTGTGTATGTTGCAGAGGTTCATGGTCTTGTTGCTGGAACTTTGAACATGTTTGTCACAGGCGTCTTAAACCTGCCTCAAACCTGTTTGTGTAATTCTAGCGCCTTTTATAACAAACAAAAAAAAGGCTACAGCCCTGAATATCCATGTCTAAAAATCACACCGATGATGTCCCTGACAATGATTTAAAAACTGGTCCAAGTCTGGATTACATCATGAATGTTGGTGGTGGCGGCTTCTGAGGTGGGTCCAATGTGGTCAAGGAAATATGTTGTCGTCTTTTGGCTTTTCCGTCTTCTGGGGTTGCCACAACAAGTCATCCTCCTCCACCTCACTCTGTGCTCTGCATCCTCTGTCCTCACCCCAGCTACCTCCGTGTTCTCTCTATCTGCATCCATATGTCTCCTCTTTGTCTTTTTCCTGGCAGCTGCATTTCTAACATCCTTCTACCAATATACCCACTGTCCCTCCTCTGGACATGTCCAAACCATCTCAGTCTGGTCTCTAACTTTATCTCCCAGTTGTTCAACATGTGCTGTACCTCTGATGATCTCATTCTTGATCTTATCCATCCTTGTCACTCCTAAGGAGAACCTCAACATCTTCATTTCTGCCACTTCCAGTTATTTCTCTTG
The DNA here is from genome assembly GCA_038048925.1 of Garcialebias charrua. Classification (NCBI taxonomy): domain Eukaryota; kingdom Metazoa; phylum Chordata; class Actinopteri; order Cyprinodontiformes; family Rivulidae; genus Garcialebias; species Garcialebias charrua. The sequence goes on along the minus strand of JBBPBX010080451.1, from coordinate 8,864 downwards.
TTTTTTTTCTCATGTCCACTGTCTCCAGACCACTTTTCCTTTGATGGTCAAGGAAATATTGCAAGAGCAAAAATACAGTTAAAAAAAAAAAGAGGTCAAACGACCAGAATTTAGTGAGGATTCTTGCAATTTTGAGTCGCCAACAATTCACCCAATAGTCCAGTGAGCTACTGGTAACTTTGTCTACTTGTATTGGTTTGTGTGAAAATTGTTGCAAAGCTGAACATGTAGTGTAAAGTAACCATCTGATGGAAGCGTGTAATAATAAGATGGCATTTGCTGGATCTTTGTTTCACATTTTTACCTCTCGTCATTGGTAGGAGGTTTTAGCTTATTTGGCTCGTTTGGGACTCAAAGGTTGTCATGAAAGTCCCCCGCATGTGAGAAATCCTGCACCTGAACACACAAGAACACAGAAAATAAACACACCAGGGCCAGCTGCGCAGCATTTTCCATGGTCGTCTAACAGCTGTTGGCGTGTAGAGTTCAAAGTCCGTTTGTCGTGTCACTCTGGCAGTGTCAAGTCTTTGGACCGGCGTGTTGCGCCGTTATCAGTTCAAACCACCCACCTGATTATCTCTGACGGGAAATGGAGGACCGCCACGAAGAGTAAAACGGTGCAAAGTTAATTCAAATAAAAGATCATGAAGATTATTAAAGTTTTATGGCTTCAGTCGCCTTAAACGCCACAGATTTTTATATAAATATTTATTTTATATCGCTCTTTAAACAGGTTTTTACATTTTGGTTTGTAGTAGACACTAAATTCAAGTTTGACTGCTGTTCTTTGTGTAACGTGCACGTGTTTCTGTTCCCATGAAGGACGTGGAAAACTTCAAGAAGCTGAACGTCATCAGCAAAGATGAGTTTGACACCCTCACGCCTAAAGTGCCGGTCGATCCAAACCAGGAGGTCCCGCCTCCTCCCATGCCAGGTGGGGCTGTGGAGCTGTCATGTCCCACATTACTGTCATTTGTGACCCGGGCTGCAAAATGAGCCTCGTTTGGGAACTTTTCAAGACTTTGTTATTGTTTTTTTCAAGTTCTCCATCTCAGAAGCTTCAAAGGATCCGTAGTTTGTTGATATTTATTGATTTATCGTCTGGAAACGAGCTAATTTTGTTGAAGAGAATGCCAGAAAACTCCATTATTATTGGCAGGGAGGGGTGTCATCGTGAATTCCAGACCCATATTTCAAAAAGGGAATTCCCAAGTTTTACAATGACTCAAACATTACACAAAGGGATTTCCAGACTAATTTTTATTTTTATTTTTAAACAAATGTAAAAGATTAGAATTAAAAGGGTTATTTCTGAAGACATGGAAGTTAGAAAGCTTTTATTTAAAGGTACTGTAGTTATGAAATGTATTACGGTACTATTTTAGTTACCATAATCTCTAGATTGTGTGTTTATGGACTCATTTTGCAGCACGAGTCACATATATTGCATTCATTTTTTAAACATTTTTTTTTTCAGAAGGTTATGCACAACGAACATAAGGATTCAAGGTTCTTTGTCATTCTAACACGTGGTAGAAGGAAATTGTGTACACAGGGTCCCAGTTACATCCAACAAAAGTATAAAATGTAAAAGAAAAACTGTAATAAGATCCTCGATATGAACTAAGAAAAACATTAATAAAAATACACTACACACTGATAGCACAAAACAATATGTCGAACAGCAGCACAAACATGAATCTACAGGTATTCTCTGACTTACGAGGGAGTTCCGTTCCTCCGACTATCTCGTAAGACGAAAATCTCGTAAATCGGGGACTACCTGTATATATGTATATATACCACACCAGCCGCCACTGATACACGTACATGTGCGGTAATGCCTATCCTAACACTTTAAAACATTTTAAAAGAACATACAGTACATAAAAAATAAATTTCTTACTTTGAGCAGCTTCTGTCGTCTGTTTGCCTGTTAGCTCCGCTGCGTTAGCTCCGCTGCGTTACGTCCGAGCTTCGCAGCTTCCTTCCAGCACCACGCAGTTTAAACTGTTTACAGGAAGGACTGTTAGGATGTTAACTTCATACATTTGGAGACAGAGAAAGATTTTAATAACTTACCGAAAGCCGTCTGCGTGCGCCGCCTTTAGCTGCACCTGTTAGCATTAGCCCCGCCGAATCCGCGGCTAGTCCGCAGCTACGGCCAGTCCGGTTTAGCTGCACCTCCAAAAAGGCTGTCGGCTTTGTTTCAGCAAGTTAGCTCGGTGTCCCCCGATATAAGTTTATTTTTTTTTTTTCATATTTTTATTAAATATGATCACCTCGTAAATCCGGGACCTCGTAGGTCAGCCCCTCGTAAGTCGGGGATTACCTGTATGTGAGTAGATGAGCTCGAATGAACACTGCAACATGAAACAGATCAGCAGCAACATGTCATTTCTTCACAGTGATTATCCTGATTAGATATTCATAAGTCTAACAGGCTCAGGGTAGAAGCTGTTCCTCAGTCTAGTGGTTCTGCACTTAATGCTCCTCAACCTCCCTCCTGACGGGAGCGGGTCAAAAAGTGTGTGTGCTGGGTGAGTGGGGTCCTTCATGATGCAGGTGGCTCTCTTCCTACATCTGGAGGTGTAGATGTCTGTGATGGTGGGGAGGCTGCCTCCAACAGATAAAATGTCTCTTCCTCAGCAATAAACCGTGTCCACAAATGCAATAAAATCATAAATCCAATAAACTTTGATCAATCATTGCTCAAACGTCTCAGCTTTGCAAGACCTGAACCTACAGTCATAGGGAGAAAAAAAAGTCCTTCCTTCAAATCTGGTTGCACATACTGGAACATAATAAAATGGACTGGTCTTGACCCAGTTCAAAGTTATTCAAAGCTGACCTGAGGAAAAAAATGGGCTCATATCAGCGTTCATGCCAATGGTCAAGCAAGGCGGTGAGCTTCCGTAGTTGGTACACGCTGGAGCGTTTCCCATAGTGAAACACAGAAGGAAGTTAGAAAAAGAATGCTTCATCAATGATCAGAAGTCATATTACAGTAAAGTATTTAAGATGCATTTCTTGTACATTTTGTGGCTTTTCAGTGGATAGCGGCGTGGATCTGGCTCGCTCTTTGCCTACAACGGTCCCAGAGTCGCCGAGCACTTGCCAACCTCGAACCCCCAGAACGCCACGCACACCCGGACGCCAGGACCCCAACAAGACGCCGCGCTTTTATCCCGTCATGAAGGAGAGCGCTACCATGGATGGACAAGTGAGTTCCCTCGTCTGAATCCTGTTACCTGTCCGTTTGTTTTTATTGTCATTTTCGTCTCTGTTTAAACTGCATGAAGTCATAAGAAGCTCAGAAGTATTTACTTTTGTTGTCAAAATTCCAGATGGCGAGGAAAAAGAAGACCCGCCACAGCTCAAACCCCCCACAAGAAGCTCACATCGGCTGGGTGATGGACTCTCGGGAACACCGGTCGCGTTCTGCATCCATCAGGTACCGGCAGGACTGCCACATGGGTTAAAATTAACACAATAAATTTAAATGCCAACATAAGAAATACCCTGATGCATGCTCAATAATCCAGGTAGAAAAATCTAAAAAAGCTAAGTCTGGTCCTCTGGACATTCAAAAAAACAAAAAAACAAAACAAAGCAAAAAATTGTAGAAACGTTTCGTCTTTCGTCCGAAAGACTTCCTCAGTCTGACCCGCACCTCAGACTGAGGAAGTCTTTCGGACGAAAGACGAAACGTTTCTACAATTTTTTGCTTTGTTTTGTTTTTTTGTTTTTTTTTTGAATGTCCAGAGGACCAGACTTAGCTTTTTTAGAACATAAGAAATAGTATAGTTAAAATATGACTACTCAAATTGGCTAAAGAATGGCAAAAAGCTAAAATTAGCTAAAACATAACTAAAAGCTAAATTAAACTAAACTATTGCTAAAAGCTAATTTTAGCAAACCTGTGCCTATAAGCTCAAAGGGGAGAACATTAGCTAAAGCCTGAATGAAACAGCAGTTTTAAGCTTAAACTTGCTCAACTTTAGCAAAGAGCTCAAATTTTCTAAACTAGCTAAAAGCTAAAATTACCTAAACATATCTAAACACTAAAATAGTAATAGTGTGGCTAAACAATAAGTGAGTTTAGATTTAGATGAGTGACTAAGGCCTAAAATTAGCATAACTTACTATAAAACAAAATCAGCAAAACCATAACTAAAAGATAATCTTGGCAGAACTGTTGCTAAAAGCTAAAGATAGGAAAACTTCAGGTAAAAGTTTCAGTTTGCCAAATAGTAGTTAAAAGCTAAACATATCTTAACTGAGAGCTATAATCTGATATAACTGCTGAGAATTAATTAGCGAAAAAATTGCTAAATGCTAAGTCTTAGCAAACCTGTGGTTGTAAGCTAAAGGGGTAAACATTAGCTAAAAGCCTTAATAAACCAGTAGTTTAAAGCTTAAATTAGCTCAACATTAGCTAAGAGCTAAAAGTTTCTAAACCGTAGCTAAAAGCTAAAATTGGCAAATCATGTCTAAACACTAATATAGCAATACAGTAGTGTGCTAAAGATTATGTTAGCTAAACAATACGTGAGTTTAAATTTAGAAGAGTGGCTAAGGCCTAAAGTCAGCAAAACCATAACTAAAAGCTAATTTTGGCAGAACTGTTGCTAAAAAAAACTAAAGATAAGAAAACATTTTATTTAAAAGTTTCAGTTAGCCAAATACAGTACTGTAGTAGTTAAAAGCTAAACAGCTTAATTATAGCTAAGCGATATAATTCACTACAACTTGGCTAAAAACCTAAAATTAGACAAACTTAAACAAAAATATTAACAACGTTGTGGTTAAAAACTAAATTTTGCAGAACAGCACTCAAGTTTCATTTAGTAAAATGTGGGTAAAAGTAACGTCAAGATTGGAGCTAAATGCTAATACAGGTAGTCCCCGACTTACGAGCGCTCTTACCTACGAGGTTCCGGACTTACGAGCTGGCGAACGAGCAGTAAATTTGTAAAGAACAAACAAAAAATACAGCACTTTTATGTGTTTTTAGATGAAAGTGTGTTAGCTAACCGTTTGGAAACAAGTTTCTGAGCCCTGTTGTATGAACTAGTATGAACATTTGTGATGAAAAACGAGTGTTCGTAGTAGCGCTAGCATAAATTTTCCGACTTAAGACCGAAAATCCGGACTTACGAGAACACGTGTTTCGTGTTCCGACGTACGAATTTTCGTCTTACGAGAGCCTCGCAGGAACGGAACTTGCTCGTAAGTCGGGGACTACCTGTAATTGCAAATAGGAAGCTAAGAAGCTAAGACTGAGAATCTTCACCAGCATAGGAAGCTAAGAGTTTTTAAAAGACAACCACCAAATTTTAAAAAACAACAACATTGTAGTATAAAAATTTAATTAGCGTATGTTTACAGCTAAAAGTAGCATGAGAAGACAAAAACTGAGCAAAAATGCTGACGTAAACTTCAGAGAACTTTTGAAGGAGCTCAAAATATCCTGAAGTATTTTAATGGGGATTACAGTACTTTGTAATCGATGTTTTGTAAATGTAAAGTTTGAGGTACAAATATAGCCGAAGCTTAATATTCTTGATCGAGTCAAAAGTTTTGATGTATGAATATTGACAATTGTACAAAATATACAGAAGTGTGTCAGTCTAGTGTGCATTTCTCTTAAAGCATGCTGTCTCCTCACCTCTCCATCTTTTTCATCTGTTGTTTGTTGTGCAGCAGCTCCAACGCCTCTCCGTCAGAAGGAGCTCCTCTGGCTGGAAGCTTCGGCTGCACCCCCCAGTCTCTTCCCAAATTTTGGCATCCATCACACGAGCTGCTTCGGAACAATGGCTTCACTCAGCAGGGCTACCACAAGTACCGCCGACGGTGCCTTAACGGTACGGAGACGAAAAGCTGAGACTCTGAAAGATTTGTAAAGAGAAACCATGTCCACTGTTTTAATCTTAATCAGTATATCTATTTTTTTTTCTTCCCGTATCTACCCCCACAGAGAGGAAACGGTTGGGGATTGGCCAGTCTCAGGAGATGAACACTCTTTTCAGATTTTGGTCGTTTTTCCTCCGGGACAACTTCAACAGGAGGATGTACGAAGAGTTTAAACAGTTCGCTGTGGAAGACGCCAAGGAAAACTACAGGTCAGAGAGAAATTCAGTTAGATCTGTACCATCAGATGTGTGCCGGGGAAAAGGGGAGTCTGCCTTCACTGCAGCGTACAGGTGTGTGCGTTAACACAATGCCAAGACGGAAAGACATCAGCAATGACCTCAGAGAAGAAAATTATCAATCTGGAAGGGATCAAAGGTCATTTGGAGTCCATCTTTCTACAGAGGAAGATTATTAACAAGTAGAAAAAATTTCTGACAGCTGACAGACTTCTCATCAGATTCACCCTGAAGGTCAGACTGTGCAGTGACTCTACAGGCCTCAGTCAGCAGTTCAAAGGTCATGACCTCTCTAAAAATAACATGTCAGCACGACTTAGGTTTAGAAGGTTTCATCTGAAGGAACCCCAAGACTTCTGGACCAGGACCAGATCAAAGTGCAGATGTTTGCCCAGAATGCACTGCAGCAAACAG
>JBBPBX010080450.1:0-16166 GCA_038048925.1 Garcialebias charrua | reverse complement strand
AGTACTTGAGTCCAAACTTCAAAAGAAAGTAAAAGCTCATAGAACAGAGAAAACTTGAGGATATCTGGTCCGGCCTGGTTTCTAGCAAGCACTCTGCTAAATTCGAGCTGGCAGGTGTGGCGCTTGCAGCCCACTTTCCTGTCTTATAATATACTGTCGCTCCTTTGTTTTTGACCGCCTCAAACTGTGTGTCTCCATGCAGACATGCTCACACGTTTGCCAAACGCATCTGTTGGTTTCACTGGCCCTAAGGTAGATGCATGCACTTCCAGTCTCCTGGACATCTACACACCGGTAAACGTCTCGGAGACTGTTCAAAATCAGCCACTACAGATACCGCAGGGATTATTTTTTTTATCTTACAGAACCTCATCCTCACAAGCAAATACAAATCAAAAAGAGACATGCAAGGCTACTGATTAGGCCTGTCACTCAGAGAATATACATGTGCCCTTTTCAACGCTGGACACTTCCTCATCTGGTGGAAACAAGCCCTGCTAATCAGTTACAAACAGTTGGCATGCCGCCTGCTCTTTGATGCCACACGAAGGGAAGTGTGTGGGCGAATAAATTGATATGTTTATGTGTTCGCTTGTGTGGGGTGGCACTGAATGTGTCTACGCTTTCACCTTGAGCTGAAAGATACATCAAAGCCGCACGCATTATACAAGCCCATTTGGTGTACAATTGTGACAGAAACAGCCTTTTAGAGGTGTGCAAATATAGGAGTAATTATGAAAATTATGCATGGTAAAGAGGCCTCCACGTTGCTAGTGCTTCAAATGCATGCCAAGCAGTTAATGAGAAGTCAGGATACACTGTAGCAGACAGCAAGAAAGCAAGCGGCTGGCTGTGAGTGGCGTTAAGGACAACGGATAGCCAAGTAATGGAACATGAGCGTCTTTGGTACAGTGCAGGAAATGCATCGCTCTTTTGAACATCCAGGGTGTCACCTTTGTCTTTGGCTATTAGCTTCAAAAATATTTAGATGAGGTCAGTGCAAAAGAAAAAACGACAAGCAACTCAGACAAATTATTGTTTTGTACTTTAAAAAAGAAGCTCTAAACCCAATAGAGTGAGCTTGCTTTGTGGCCAAACATTTAAGGGTACATGTCAAACCACCCTCTAGCAATCACCCATTTTATTGGCACTCGTATTCTCTGAGCATTCATTTGTCATGAATATGATGCAGGGCAGTGGCCATTAAAGTGTCTCCAGTTTTCTAGTTAGAGCTCTATGAACAGGAAGCAAAGAGCCTATCGCTTTGCCCTTTTATCTACGTGCAGCTCTCAAATGGAGTGGAGACATTCAATTTAAAGATTGGTGTCTGGTAGAAGCCAGTGACTTCCATTAACTCTGTCCCTCTGAAGTAGTTGGCAAGGTACAGCATCAAAGAACTTTAATTATCCCGCCTTGCAATGACAGAGACAAAGTGATAAATCTGAGGCAGAAAGGAAGAAGCTATATGGCCGAGAGATGGAGAAAGAATGACAGGTAAAGATGTGAAAAGGCGTACGGAGTATGGATTATCTGCCATATTATTAGCTGATCTGCTTTATTCTCTTCCTTTTATTTCTTGAAGGACCCTCAAGATTTTAAATTGCTTCCCTGCTATCATTACTGGCCATTTGATTGGATTGTGGAGCCCTGCTGAGATGTGCCATTTTGAAATAATGGACAGCTCTAGATGGCATTGTTATTACATTTTGATTTGGTCATAATCATAGACGGAATATCTCCAACAAAACTGAAGCATATTCATATTTATTAAAACCTCAATAGCTGAGTCAAAATGGTAAACTGCACAAATGTATATGGATACAAGAGGGAAAACTGAGAGAATGAAGATGGATCTCTTTCTGTAGAAAATAAAGGGGGGGAAAGACAGTCATTTTTTTTCTCTCTTTAGTTGGACAGCCAGGAGTGATACTGGGACATTCAGACAAAGAGGCAGAATGGAAGGTGGTCCATTGAGAGATTGGCGGTAAAGGTCAGGGACAGGGAGGAAACTTTCGCACAAGGACATAATTGGCAAGGCTAAGATACACTTCGGCTCAAACACATACAGTACACACAAAGATATGGATGTTGGCCTTTTGTAGCCATAGGAGAAAGGTAAGCTGTTTTCTCAGAAATTATTAAGAGAAATGTGCATGTCTTCACATAGATTGTTTGGTTCTTTATGCTTTGGGTTCCATCTTTTCATTTCTTTGCAACTCCTGAAGCATTACTGTATTTTTTACAGCTTGTTTTTAGTCCCTTGTGTCACATCCTCCTCCCCATCTCTCTGTATGTTTCTCATTGCTTTTCATATCCAAATCACTTATTGAAGTTCCTCTCAGCAACATTTCACTGTCGTCATCAAAACTTTGATCAAATTGATTTTCTTCTTTCTTACTCCCTTGTGATCTCTGTCCTGAAGTGGCTGCAGACATTCAGAGAACTGCGGCTCTTAAAAGAATGCCAATGCTGCTCAGTGGGACTGTAACCTAAACTCGGTAATGTTCAGGAATGTGTTTCCTTTAGCCAGTTTTTCACTGAGCTCCAACTAAAGGCGACTAGTTTGCAAACAGCATTTTAGAGGGAAACTCCTAAATTTCTCAACATTTAGGGGAGAGGTGTGTCAAATTTTATTCATTAGTTGCAATGTTCATTGTGGGTATGATGTGGATGGAGGTGGACAACAATAATTGCTAGAATACAGTTGTGCAAGCAGTGCAGACAGACAATTGAAAATTAGTTATTTAGTAGCCTGGTTAAAACCAGACCCTTGTCCTTCACTTTGCTTCGTACTAGGGTCTGGGACTTCTCCCATAGACAAGGATTTCTCCGGTAGATTTTTGACCGGACCAATCAGAGAACAGAAGGCGGAGTTTTGAACGACGTCGACTGACGTCGTCAGTTAAAATGGCTGCCGCCACGAAGGAATTTTCAAGAAAACAAGGTAAAAAACTATTATTTCTTTGCTGAGAAAAAATACATTTCTTAGCTGAAGTTATATCAGAAGTGTTCCTGAGCTTAACAGTTCCTAAATTAATTCACGAAATGGTCAAATCTGCTGGATTTAAATTGTTTCGGTTTGACATTTTCCAAACAGCCTCGGGTGCGCTACGAAAATAAATTAAAAAATCGAATTTTATCTCAAATGTTTCATCTAGGCCAACAGTCAGTAAATTAGAGACATATAATTACACACTGGTAGCAGAAAAAATATCCACCGAGTGGTTTCTGAGCTTTTTATCTGAATAGCCTGGACCTCGCCAGGCTAAACTAACAAAACTCCGCCTTCTGTTCTCTGATTGGTCCATTCAAAAATCTAACCGGAGAAATCGTTGTCTATGGGAGAAATCCCAGACCCTAGTACAAAGCGAAGTGAAGGACAAGGGTCTGGTTTTAACCATAGTTATTTAGTAGTTTCATGGACATTTGCACATAAGCCTTCACCTACACATCTACAGTATAAAGGTCTAGAATCCTAAATTCATGCCCATGTCAAGTATAATAAAACCGTCAGTACCACAGAAAAAAAATGAAACAGGGATACAGAAAATAGGGTTATGAGCATAATGCAGTGTCCTTAAAGAGTAATAAAATATTGCAGTAGAGCAACAAAGCAACCTAGGGTCATAGAAAAAGACGGATGGAGGCAATGCAAAGGAAAAAGTGAGTACAGGATATATACTTAGAGACAGGCTTTGCTTTGGGGAGGGTGGGAGTACTGGCCAAACAAATAGTCCACAGCCATTGATTCAATGTGACTGCTGTAAGTGGTTTTAAGTGAGGAAATAGCCAAACCCTCATTGGCTAACACTTAAAAATTGCTCACTTAGGCTTGCACAAGTTTATACGCTGTCAGCCGTAGAGCCTTATTTCTGGACCCAAGGGTGTATTAACAAATCCCTTCTATTGTCTAGATCAGTGTAAAGTTGGTATTGGGACTCTAAATTTTGGGGCTTTAAATAATTTTCAGAAAATCAATTAAAGTTTAAGAAAGGATGATAATAGAATATATTTGCCGGAATTCGACTAAGATTTTTTTTTTTTTATTGCCACCGTAGTAATCTCTGAATACAACCAAAGATAAACATGCAAGTTTGTGTTATTCTTGTGTTTTGGGTCAAAACTGAAAATTTTGGAAACCGATAGATCCATGTTCTCAATCAGTACATGTATCACTGCACGTGCAAGAAGGTCCTTTAGATAGTCAGGTGAAGTTCCGTGTAAGCATTGATGTGTAATGAGAGCAGTTTTGTACTGAATTCTGTAGGCGACAGGAAGCCAATGAAGGTTATGGAGAATGGGCGTAATATGTTCAAATTTACGAACTCTCAATAAAATCCTTGCTGCACTGTTTTGAATATATTGAAGTTTCTGAAGGTATTTACCAGGGATTCCAATAAACAGGGAGTTGCAGTAGTCGAGCCTGGAGGAGACAAAGGCATGGACGAGTTTCTCAGCATCAGAAAAAGTTAGAGATGGGCGAAGTCTGGAGATGTTTCGAAGATGGAAGAAGCAAGTTTTAAACAGATGCTGAATGTGATTTTCAAATGTGATGTTTTAAACTATGTTTATTTATTTATTTATTTTTTGGGAGGGGGTGGGTTCTGGAACTAGTTTTGATGGTTGATCATAATGTTCTGACTTATATTACAGGTAGTCCCCGATTTACGAGCGAGATCCGTTACAACGAGGCGCTCGTAAACCGGAAATCTCGTAATTTGGAACGGCCGCCATTTCTCTCGTAAATCCGGAATTTCGCTCGTAAATTGGAACGGTTTTCGCTAGCGCGACTACAAACACTCTATTTTCATCCAAAAACTGCTTATGAGTGCATAAAAATGATCGGAAACGTGTGTCCATATGCTTAGCTAACTAACTGTGGTGAAAAAACACATGAAAACTCAGTATTTTTTTCGTTTTTTCCAAAAATTCGCAGCTCGTAAGTCTGGAACCTCGCAGATCAGAGCGCTCGTAAATCGGGGACTACCTGTATTGTATTAAATCACCATTCACAGAGCAGCATGTAATCATCCTTTAAAAGTGAGATATGAAATGCAGGAATTAGAAAAAGAAGCAACTTGAAACTGCAAATAGTTCTTGTATTGTATTCCACTCTTCCTAACATTTATCTTTTTGACTGTCTTCAAGCAAGATGGATGAACAAGAAAAAGAAGCTAAGTGAGACAGTGTTTTAGCACGCCCCTCCCCGACCTGTCACCTTTCTCGTGGGAACTCTCTTTTTGCATGAGCAAAATGTTTTATTGATTTATTGGCAGTGTGAGAATGGCCCATTTATCCCCTGTCTCAGAGAAAAATATGAGCGCTCTTGATGTGTTCAGGCTGAATAATCCAGGTATTAGTTGAAGTCGAGGAGTGTCAAGTTTAGGTAATTGGGTTGTTAGGGGTCTGTAGCAGAAGTAGCATCCAAATAAGGCAGCTTGGATTGAGGATGACAATTTGACTTAGTATAAAAGTATAAAAGTCATCATGTTTTTAGCATAGTAGAGGTAAAAGGTGGGGTAAACATCACCTTCCTGTGACATTGTTGTTCAAGATGGGGTATTTTACAGAACCCTGACTCAAGTCTTAATGTGGTGTTTGTTTAATTAAAACACAGGCAGTGTTTCAGGAACAGCAGATCTATCCTAAAATACAAAGCCTATTCAGATTCCCTTTGATAAGTGAAACAATTTAGAACCAAATCTGATAGTGTCGAAAGTACATAATGGAAAGGACTTTTAATTCTGCCTACAACCACAGCCAGCCACTAACTAGGTCTCCATATGATGCTACCGTATTTTCCAGTGTGTAGGTCGCACCTTTTTATGGTTTTTTTCAAGGCCTGCAACCTATACACCGGTGTGACCTATATATGGCTTGTTATCACTTTCGGCAAAACAAATGTTTAAATCCAGCTCATTTCACAATTACGTTCATTTATTAAGGAAAAGTTCAGCTCAGACACATATTTGCTATAATTTTTATCAAACAAATAATTGTTTTTAAGTGTTAATCTTCTTAAGTCAAAGTCAAAAGTCAAAGTCAACTTTATTATCAAAACTGCAATATGTACAGGACATACACAGGATTGAAATTGCATTTCTCTCTCAGTCCCTCGGTGCAACAGTAACCATTTAAACACTAAACACTAAACAATTAATAAACAAGCATAAAATTAAATAATAAAAGTTTAGTACTGTCCTGAGTTTTTTTGCATAGTAGTTTTTCATAGTAGTATAAAAGTATAAAAAGTTTCACCAACACCAAAAACACCAACATTTAATAACCATAATCATAAAATGAAATAGAGTGTAATAAAAGTCTAAAAGCCTTGCTGTGCGCTCATGTGGCAGACATTTGCAGCAGAGCTAAATGTAGATGCGACCTATACACCAGTGCGACCTATCTAGGGATGTTTCCAATCTATTGGTGATAATTGGACAATGCGACCTATACACCAGAAAATACGGTAATAGATTTTCCTCCAATATTTACTTTTACAAAAGGCATCAGTAACACATACATGTTGGACTATCTCATAATGCAGCTAGCATATCTCCTAATGAAAAATAAAAGCATTTTAAATCATTGTTGCAACTCTCAGTTTCAATAAAGATTCATTCAACCTTTATTTAGTCCGGTAAATCTTATTGAACCTCATGGGCTCATTTACGAAAGCGGCCTGCTTAAGATGGATTAAAATCACGATCTGTGGAAATGTGTTGTAGGGGAAGCTTAGTTAAAGCAGAAAATAGTTTACTTTGGAGTGTTTGTTAGTGTAATCTCTCCCCCCTCCCAACCCCCGCTCTTGGTTTTGCAAGCTTAGAAAGCTAATACATCTTTTATGAGAAACTGAAAGGCTAGAACAGGGGTGGGCAATTATTTTTTCCATGGGGCCAGATGAGAAATAGAAAATATTGTGGGGGGCCGGGCGAAATGACATAATTCAATACTGCATATTAATAGTATTTCTTTATTAAAAGCAGTAAATATCATTGTTTAGACAAACTGGTAAAAGTATTAGTTATGATTAATCAACAAAATAAAAAGCATGAGTGGACATTTTTGAGGGCTAATGTTGTCTTGTGACTTGACAACAATGCAATCATGCACATTGCGCATGTCTTGATTTACATATTGCATCATTTTGTATGTGAATTTAAAAAAGACATCAAAATTAAAGCAATGCAGTCCACAAATGAGGTAAAATTAGAAACTATTTTTTTGTTGTAACTCCCCTTACGGGGGCCGGTCAGAGTCAACCAAAGGGCCGCATGTGGCCCTGGGGCCTTACAATGCCCAGGTCTGGGCTAGAACAACCGCAGTCTTGATGGGATAAAATTGGAAGATTTAGAAAATGACTGTTTTCCCCCCCTCCACCAGTAATTCTGGTGCAAATTACTCCCTTTGAGTGATGGAACTTTTTCACCCATTTTTACATACAAACACAGCTGGCCAGAATAAAAAAAAACAGGGTGGTTAGTTTCGGGAGGCGTGTGCAAAGAACATTTACATTGGAGAATATTGCTGTGGTTAATGGGATGTGACGTGAGGCTTCATATATTCCCATATTTCTGATTTTTTTCTTCTGCCAGACAAGCACATTAAGAGTTTATTTCCCAACATTAGCTCTCTCACTCCTGCCACCTTTAGTTACCACTCTGGTACGCATGTCGCCTCACTGGCCTAAACGTCTCGCTATAATAGAGTACTTTCAGCCAGTCGTTAGGAAAGCAATCAGCATACTGAGAGGTAAATATCTGTCTGTGATTATTTTTTAAAATATTAAGTATGAAGCTCCTATTTAGGTTTATACTTTAAAAAAATAATGACATTTATACATGTCTAAAGCCGTACCTGCAGCGGTTTAAATTACCAATTTCTCACAGCATAAATGTTGTTCAATTAATCAAACGAAAAATATCATTTGGGAAGGGGCACATTGTGTGAACAATTATTTTTGCTGACAGCCAGAAAAAAAAACATAAATTGAGTTCTATCTAAAGCACTCTTTTCCAAAGCAAAGCAAGAATGACTCGTTATAATCTGAAGACCTGCATGTTTGTTTCAAATCTATGTGGAAAGATTTCCTGGTAATTTACAACGGGAGTGGAGAGTAAGAGATGGAAGCATGAAAATACAAATTATTCATAATTTGGAGCCTTTAAAAACAGATCTGGTCTTTAATAAACACTATTAACTATGTCCACTTGTATTTGAACACATACAGACCCACCTATAAGATTTATGTATACAATTACACCCATACTGTTTATTCCTAAACAACCTACAGTCTACTTTTATGGAACTGACCATACACATTTTTTTCTTTAAAGTTAAGTAGCTCACTTATTTGTAAATGTGTGAATATTTTCATCCACTTAGAATGTTATCAGCCATTAAATGACCATTATTAGTTGTTATCATCCCCATATGTTGCGATCAGACTGCCCCCTTGTACCTCCTAGTGGGTTTAAAGGTACATTGTTAGCTCTGATAATAGGCTACGTTGTTAGCGTTGTTAGTGCTAATAATACGCTCACATGGTTAAGTTCAGGGTAAAGGGTCTCGAGTTAGGTTTAGGCACAAGGATAAGGGGGTTAAGTTTAGGGTTGGTCCTCTGGGTCAGGTGTAAGGTTAGGTTTAGGAAAAGGGCTACGTAAACTGGAAGAAAAAATAAACTTCCTGGTATACATGTGTGTGACACTGCATACTATCAGCGATAATAACGTTCCTTTAAACCTATTAGGAGGTAGGCAAGACAGTCTGAATGCTAACTTTTGGGATGATAACAACTAGTAACGGACCATTTAATGGGTTGATAACATCCGAAGCTGCTCAGTATTTTCTCTGTCTGGATACAAAACGTCATTAGTCTGACATACTTTGGCTTTATTCACAACAAGGTGCTCATGGAGCACTTGATAGAGCAAGATAAAACTCAAACTGTTCAAAAATAATGAGCAACTTGAAAAAGTAAATTAGACCCAACCAAATTTGTTTTTTATATGTTTGATGTCATGGTAGCTTGTTGAATCCGTGTAATCCTGCTCTGTTGCGATGGAGACCTTCCCGTGGAAACTTTCATCATTGCTTATTTTCTTGATATCATAATAATAATAATAATAATAATAATAATAAATTCAATTTATAACGCACTTTTCATTAATGAAAATCTCAATCCTCAATATCCTTTTTCATTTAGAACTTATTTTATTGTCAGATTATAGGGATTAAAACCACAAGTGTCACAACAATTGTATGTGAAGTGGGTGTGTCCTTACATTTAAAAAATACTAATTTGACCTCCCCCATTTACCATGAAACATTAGTTCAATCAGCACTGTTTCTATTTCTTTATGAACAAATCCATTCCACCAGATTAATAGGATAGTACTCAAACCACTAAAAGTCCACTCTTGGTTTTTTTTGGTTACAACAAATCACCACACCGCATGCAGCATTTCCCCTGGATTACTTGTCTTGGTCAGTGCACTCATGAGGGTTGTTTTGTGGATGGAGGAGGGGAGTCACCTCTGTGTTGCATGCTAACTTAGCGCCACGTTAGTGTCGACAGTTGTTGACTGAGGTGAGGAGTATTAGGATGCATGAGAGACGCAGAGCACTATGTATATAGCATATTAGCTAGTGCGTCTGTATTGTGTGCTGCAGTGCTGGGCAGCACTAACCCAAAAATTAGTTCCACTATTTCTAAAGCACTAATTAATTTATTTAGGTCCACAATTTCAAAAGCACTAATGTCTTGTGAAAATTAGGGGAAGCTAATTCTAAACCGCTAATTCTAAAATAAAACACCATCAGACAAGAAGCAAGTTTTAAGTTGTTTGTATTGTACTATAGACTTAGGAAGGTATTTATAATAATATTGTTTGTAATAATAATCATTTTCTTTGAGTATAACCAATAGACAGGAAGGTATTTATAATAATATTGTTTGTAAAAATAATCATTTTCTTTGACTATAACCAATAGACAAAAAATACACACAACAAAACAGACCCTGATTACACCCAAGAGTTCTTTTTTTTCTATTTTAAATCGGTTCTTGAATCCCGGATGATTAAAGGTCCATCAATCAATAATCTGGTAGTTTGTAGTTCATGATCCAGGGTAATATGTCCAGAAAAAAACAAATAGTTTGGTGCAATTTAAGTCCTACCGCACAGCTGTGGTGGTCCGGTAGCTTGCCAATGCCATCCTGGGTGGGAACAGGGGGTGAAAAAAAACCTGACCTAAACAAGGTCATAAACAAAACAAAAAATAGCATTACTTTATACACAGGACTAAACTGTTATCAAAATTTCTATAGGCAGTCAACAGATTTAATGAAAAGTAACTAAAATGATCCTAAGAGGATGAAATTACAAAAATCAAAGGATTTATTTAATACTTTACGTAGATATATTCTATTCGGCCACGAAATTAACAAAAAAGAGAATGATCTTTAATCCCTAACACACCACTTTTAAATCTCAAATACACGGGCGTCTCGCCACCGCATTTATACATAAAAAGCAACCCAAATACATAAACTAACGACTCACCGTCGCGTGGTGTACACAGAAGACACAATAAAATCATCCGGCCACGTTAATTTGGCTTGAAACATCGGGGTTGTCTGCGGATTTATCCAAGTACCCAGCACAACCAGCTAGCCACAGAACTAGCCCTCGAGTTCACGACTGACCCGGAAGTTGTCATCAACATGGAATAGTCCATTTTTAGTAGGGGGATAAAGAAATCGACCGTTTTTTTATTGCGTATTTAATGATCGTTTTCATCGTAACTATAATTATTTTTATGTTAAATGTACATTAACAAGCAGGATCAATGTTAGTGATGTAGGTGACTGCACGGGGCGAGGCGGGGCCGGGGCCACTGCTGAAATGGGACCCCCAGGCATTTACCTACATGGTAGAGCCGAGTCTGTTCTCAGCTCTGCCCCCCTCCCCCTCACACCCTTTCCTCCTCTGCTGTTTACGGTGGGGAAAAAGGTAAAACAAGCAGCAGGGCTGCCAACTTTTCAAAAAGCCAAAGAGTGAGAATCTTGTTTGTGTGTGTGTGTGGGGGGGGGAGCGCGGCGGCGGCAGTGGCAGCGCGGCGGGAGCGCGGCGGCAACGCGGCAACAGGGTTTGATTGTGCTGGTGAGCTTCACCTGCCCTCATCCTGTTGGCTACATCCTACAATAGAAATTGACTGAAAATGACTCCCTACACTCTACTTTATAGATCTGTGTCAGATTGAAAGACTATTTGATGTTTGAATATGTATGGAGGACCAAAACTGACATAATTAGAAATAAAAAGTAAAAAGAAATATATTAATGGACGAATAAATAACTAAAACATATAAAAACCAATAAATAACTTAAAATGCACCAATTTAATAAAAAAGGAAACCTTTCCTGGATCAGCTCTTCTCCTATTGGTCAACAGACAGGATAAAGCAGGATCCACGTGCAGATGTCTGTGCGGCCTCAGTTTAGTTTAAGGTTTAGTTTAAAACAAAAGCACAGGTGTTTTCCTGTTTGTTTTGTTTTAAACTAAACTTTAAAACTTTAAGTTCATATATTCATTTAATGGTCTATTTATATATTTCTGCTTTTATTTCTAATAATGTCAGTAAGTCCTCCATAAATGTTAGTATTTACCACCTTTTTGACTGTGTTTTAACTGTTACATTGTATGAAGAGCATTTTATGATGTAGGTTTAGTCAAAAATGACAAGAGAAAAGTTAGAGACATTCTTCATTTTCCAGTGGGTTTAGCCGAAAATGTACATATCAACAGCAAAACAGCAACAAAACATATAAATACAGTGCCTAAATGGTAAGAAGAGTTGAAAACAATTGAATTTTAAGTGTTTTGAACTGTGTGTTCACACAAAAAGCTGGGAACAGCTGGAATTCCTCAAGTGGTCAGAGGTATAAGTAATAATTGAGAGGCTATTTCTACTGTGTTCTTGGTGTTAAAAAATAAGCTTTACCTTATCTTTCCATATTCTCCATCATCTAGCAACTTGTTTTTCTTCCTGCCAAACAAATAGAACTAACATAAATACTGTGTTATGCTAATGATCAGAGAGACATATTGGACATATTGGACAAGAAGTCATGTGCTGTTGGGCTACTGGGAAAGTCCATCCATCCATCCATCATCTTTACCCATTTCTTCCATTTTGGGTCACAGGGGTCGCCGGTGCCCATATCCAGCAATCACAGTGCAAGGGGCAGGGTGCACCCTGGACAGGTCGCAAGTCCATCACAGGGCCACATATAGAGACAAACGAGACAAACAACCATTCACTCTCTCACTCACACCTAGGGACAATTTAGAGTTACCAATACCAATTTGGTCTGTGGGAAAGTCATTCTTAATAAAATTAATAAAACTTAGCATGTTTCTCATCAGGCGCAGCCAAGGTGTTGAGAGGATCCGTTTTGGTGGCCTTAGAATCGCTTCTCTGTTTTTTGCAGATGATGTGGTCCTATTGGCTTCATCAGCTCGTGATCTACAGCTTTCACTGGAGCGGTTTGCAGCCGAGTGTGATGCGGCCGGGATGAGGATCAGTTCCTCCAAATCCGAGGCCATGGTCTTGAGCCGGAAAAGGGTAGCATGCCCTCTCCGGGTCGGGGAGGAGGTCCTGCCCCAAGTGGAGGAGTTTAAGTATCTCGGGATCTTGTTCACGAATGAGGGAAAACTGGAGCGTGAGATCGATAGGCGGATAGGTGCAGCGTCCGCAGTGAAGCGGGCGCTGTACCGGTCTGTCGTGGTGAAGAGAGAGCTGAGTCAAAAGGCAAAGCTCTCAATTTACCGATCGATCTACGTTCCCACCCTCATCTATGGTCATGAGCTTTGGGTTATGACCGAAAGAACAAGATCTCGGAT
Organism: Garcialebias charrua; assembly: GCA_038048925.1. NCBI lineage: Eukaryota > Metazoa > Chordata > Actinopteri > Cyprinodontiformes > Rivulidae > Garcialebias > Garcialebias charrua. Next base: position 3,258 of record JBBPBX010080450.1, on the reverse strand, counting down.
ACAAGCGGCTGAAATGAGTTTTCTCCGCAGGGTGGCTGGACTCTCCCTTAGAGATAGGGTGAGAAGCTCAGTCATCCGGGAGGGACTCGGAGTAGAGCCGCTGCTTCTCCACATCGAGAGGAGCCAGTTGAGGTGGCTCGGGCATCTGGTTAGGATGCCTCCTGGACGCCTCCCTGGTGAGGTGTTCCGGGCATGTCCCACCGGGAGGAGACCCAGAGGAAGACCCAGGATACGCTGGAGGGACTATGTTTCTCGGCTGGCCTGGGAACGCCTTGGGATTCCCCCAGAGGAGCTGCTCCAAGTGGCTGGGGAGAGGGAAGTCTGGGCCTCCCTACTTAGGCTGCTACCCCCGCGACCCGACCCCGGATAAGCGGACGAAAATGGATGGATGGATGGATGGATGTTTCTCATCAGGAGGTGAGCACCATATTGGGTTCCCCCATACTCACTTGTAATATTAGTTATCAAAAATAATCATGAATGATTTTCCAACACTTACCTGGTAAATGGTTTGCCTTTTCTTTAAAGGGAAAGTCACGAGCCTGTTCACAGCCCTGCAGTGCTGTTGGCAGCATGAATTCTTCGCACACAGCTTGCGAATGAAGTTTAACATCTGCAACACAGACATTTACAAATGTAAGACAGTGGGTAAAATGTGTTGTACAAACTCCCGGGGTGTCGTCACTACACAAACGAAAGGAACCTGGAGTTTCCACAAAGATTAAAAGAAACATTTCTAATAACTACTAGATAAACTTTTCTGCTAAACAAGAAAAATATTATAAATATGATACATTTTGATCAAATTAATTAAACAACAACCCTGTTACACGACACTGGTAGTGGTGCATTACCACCACGAACTGCTGAGGAAGTGGACTGAAACAATGCAAACAAACACATTAATTAATTAATCATTATTTTACAGGTTTGACTCGAACTTGATCTGATCTTAGTCTAAAAGAAAGATGAAAGGTGGTGGGCCGTGCATTATTATATATATTATATATCAAGGACTGCCAGGCCTTTAATTGTGTCCAGCATCAGAACAGCTGAAGTGAACAGGAGAGGACAAACATGTCTCCTGTTTCTGCAGATGTTCAGCTGACCAACATCTGGCTGCAGTGGAGAAACGTTCAGGAAGTAGAAACTAATTCTCTCCTGGACTCTGTGTCTGTTTGAAGCTCAGACAGGTTCTTCAGAGTCTCCCACTGAGTTCTGTCCACAGAACCTGCTCCACATCTCAGGTCCAGATGTTCCACTCAGCTGCTGGAGCTTCTATCGGCCATTAAATCCCCACAAACATGAAGAGGAGAGAAGAAGAAGAACATCCAGGAAGATGTTTCTCTGAACTGACCAACACTTATAAACTGATACACAACACGAGCTAAAAGATAAAAAAGATGAACACTAGTTAAAAGTTAAAGAAGAGAATCACTTGCTAAAAGTTAGAAGTAGCTAAACTTTAGCTAAAAGGTGAAAGTAGCATAGAGATTGCTAAATGTAGCAGAAGGCTAGCTAAAAGCTAAATAAAGCAAAAGCCTAAGAGCTGTTGTTACATGTCCAGACGTTTGCCTGCATTCACCTTGTTTAATGTTCAGATGATTTTTAGCAAATGCACCAAGTCTTACTTGTGTGTGATAATATATTGTCTAAGGCACTCACATGATTGCACAAACACTTGATTATAGCACATAAAAACAGTTGCGATTTATACCATTTGTAAAATAGTTTCAATCAGTATAAGTATATAAAAGCATAATATTCTTCACTTTCCCTCTCTGCTCCTCCATCCAGCTCGTTTTTCCTTTCTTTCTAACATGTTTGATATTATTTAACCCACTCACCTTCCCTCTCTTTTTCTTCACACCGAGCTCCTGCTCCGTTTCTGCTGCAGGTAAGATGGAAGGTTGGAGCAAAAATACGGACTGATAACAACAACGTGGATGTTCTTGTGCAAAACACCAAGGGTTGTGGTGAAAACGTGGAGCGGACTCTGTATTTTCCCATTTTCGGAAGTGGAACGGAGTTGAGATTTTGACGTTTGTCAGTTCTCAGCGTGAGGAATGTGAATGCGGCGTGAGAGCGTGTGAAACCCCTCGAATGCGTGTGTCTCACGGTCATTGCGTGAGAGTTGGCAGCCCTGTATTAACAGTGACTGTCGGCAAGTCCTGCAGAGATCTCGTGAAGAACGCCATCGCTAACACCGTGTTGACTGCAAACCGGAAGTGCGTCTTACGGGTGAAGAATGCGGAAGTGCTGAAACGGAAGTCCGTGGCATATAGCCTATTTAGAAATGGTGAGACCAGTGTAGTTTATGGTACCTTGAGTAGCTTTAAACTACATTGACTCTTCAACGATTGAGATTTAACAAAACGAACTGCATGTTGGCATAGTTAAATCCATATTATTCATTAATCAATGTTAATACAAAACCTTTTTTGTCTGGGAGTGTTCAGAACCAAAACAATATCTCAAATAATGACAACAGTAATGACTAAACAACAAGGAAACAACGTTCCATTGCTTCGACACACTCTTGTCGTCAGATTCCAAAATGCATCACACAAGAAAAACAGGTCTCAACTTTATAACCGAGGTCAAATTAAATCTCGTGGATTTAAACAGTTGTTAAGGTTAGTTTTTGTTGTTGTGGGTGTTAGACTTAGCGTTTCTAAGTTCAAGTTGGACAATGCGACTTATAGGGTGGAAAAATATGGTAGTTTAAACCTGATTAGTTTATTTACTAACTTGTGTTTGGGCAACCTTATTATCCCATGAAGTCGGTGAGTTTGTGAGATCTTTGTCTTTTGTGGAGTCATTGAACGCCTTGTTTGATCTGATTTCGATGTACCCATTTAGCAATTGGCTCTTTGCGGCCTTTGCTGATTTTGATTTCGTAGACGACTGAGGACACTTTGTCTGTTATCAGATGAGGTCCAGTCCACCTGGGCATTAGTTTGCGGGTGAGAGTTCCGGTCTCGGACTCTCCTTTCCCGGTTGCAGGGACAAAAGCAAAAGTGTTTCTGAGGTGTACATTCAAATTTTTGTCTTTGGCATGACCTAACATCACCCCCCTTTGGTCATGGGGGACCACGAACACAGGTGAGGACGTCCGTCCATTGGCACAAGTTAGGATGCCACCGTTTAGTCTAAGCTGTTCGCGCAGCTGAGAGAAGACATTACACAGGAACCTTTTAGGTTTCGGCCAACGTTTTGTCTTACGTTTACCTCTTTCTGTGTAATTCAGGTGTGTCA
>JBBPBX010080449.1:0-16166 GCA_038048925.1 Garcialebias charrua | reverse complement strand
TGAAAATTTTGAGCTTTGTCCACCCCCAAGAATCTAATTAAACCAGTGGAGCGGGGCAAATTTATTTAGCATAGTTGTTAACAACCATGAAGCTAAAGAAGTCAAGTCAAATTCATTTATAAAGCACATTTAAAACAACAGCTGTTACCAAAGTGCTTAACAAGTGGCGTAACGGTACACGTGGGTGTATTGAACCGTTTCAGTACGGCATGTTCGGTTCGGTCCATGTGCGTACCGTTTTGTTTATTTTTTCACTCATTAAATTTTATTAACGAGAGATTATGCGCCGCGGAACAAAAGTTCCTAAGCGTGTTTCAGCATGGCACTATTATCTTGCAGCACGAGTAAAAAAACTTAAAACTTGATTAGTTAGATTGTAAACCATTTGTTGCTGCTTATTGTTCTGGTTCTGACTGTTATTGTATTTATTAAGATTTTTATTATTGTTAGTATAGTTTATTTATTGTAAAGAGTGCCGTTTATTTAAACTATCATTCAAATGGGTCGTTTATTTATTTATTTTTTATATATATACAAACATGTTGTTTACTTGGCATATTTTAAAAATAAAGGTTTTGTAAGTCTTTATTTTGGCCTTATTTATACCGAAAATTAACTGAACCGAGCCCTCCTTGAAACTGAACCGAACCGAAATGTGATTTTAGCGTACTGGTACGAACCTAGTAAAAACTTTAAAATCCAACTAGTATAAAAAAAATATTAAAATATTAATTTATCATTAGATAAGAAAGAGTGATGGCTGACTAACTTTAAAGGCACATAGCTAATGACAAGCGGGTACTGAAGATAATTGATTTTAGTTTATTTATTTTACAGATCAATTAAATAAACTTACCATGCTGTGTTCAGTAAAATACTCGACACAATATCATTCCCTGCTGTGGCTGTGCTGAAAATGAAACTTAGGCAGGTCAGCTGACTCGGGAGTCGAAAGTCCAGGTTTGAACCCCGTCATTGCACATCTTGTGGTGTCTCTGAGCAGCACACCCTATTCCCAATTGCTCCCCGGGCACCTTCAATAGGTGTCCATTGCTCCACCTGGGGGTGGATGAGTTAAATGCAGAGAGCCAATGTTTCCACTGTATGGGAACATACAATGATGACAACACATAACACATTAATATTATTATTAAAGCTGCTATATGTAACTTTTCTAAAAATATATTTTTAACATATTTCTTCACTCTGTCACTATCTCCTGACAGACTGATGTTAGACAAAGTAATCTCTGAAAAAAACTATAGTCCCCTTGCTTCTCCAGGTGTTACTAAAAGCATTTCTAAAAACCCACAGTGACCCGCCGTTAACCAGCCAATAAAAACAGAGTTTTTAACCAGCCAATAAAAACAGAGCTTCTCACTTCTCACGCCCCTAACCCACGCCCCCGCCTGTCCCAGCCCCAGCGGCCGCGCACGTTCTCGTTCAAAGGATTGCAAAGCGATGCAAAACTGTTTTGTATGTGACACAAATGTATTAAATTCCCCTTCTTCATCCCTGATCTGGACTTTTCTTTTGTTTTTTTGCCAAAAGTCAAGTGATCGCTTCCTCCTCCGCTGACTCCATGACTGAAATGATGAGGAAATGAATGAATTTGTCACGAGCGAATTAAACTCGGGTTCAACGTGGCTGCGCGAGGCTCTGCAGATTTCCTGGTGTTCTGGTGTGCTGGACCAGCGCTCCATGTTTTTATTTTATTTTTTAGAACGTTTTATTAACATATAAACACAGAACATCGCAGCGGCTGCACACATGCGCGTTCACGAGACAGGACATGCAGTGGAGGCGGAGCTATGGAGGCTGAGCTGCAGTTCAGCCGAGAGCAAGGGGGAGGGACCAGAAACGTGTCTCTGTTCAAAATTTTTCCAAGTTCCAGCATGTTCCAAAAACTACATATAGCAGCTTTAAGTGAACAACCATTACTTGAAAGTAGTCTTCATGTGCCCTCTGCTGGATACATTGTACAATTACGGCAGGTTCCAGCATTTTAGAGGTGAAAATTAAAAGTGTTTACATCAGAGCATAATGGGACAATTATCATCAATACCAGTATAACCCCAAACGCCTATATCGGTTCTACAGCTGTACCGGTCGGGCTCTAGTTCATACCAATATGTTTGAGTCTTAAATTTTGCTCGTCAAAAAAACCTTTACATTCCAAATCAGATAAAGGTATTTTTGAGGTCCTGCCAGCCAAGCTGTTCCTTTCTCTGTAAATGTTTGCCAGAAGCAACCATTTACCAGGGATAATTTTTCATGTCCACAGTAGCATATCTGTGGGGTCCTGGTAGCTTGGAGGTCAGTGCTGCATTCTTGTAATCCTGAGGTTGCGGGTCCGAGCGGGTTTAGGATGGGTATCCAACGTAAAACAAATACAGGTTGCCCCCGACTTACGACGTCATCGACATTCGACGTAAAGTTGTACAGAAAATACAGCACTGGTATGTGTTTTTAGATGAAAGTGTGCTAGCTAACTGTTTGTAAACAAAGTTCTGAGCATGTTTATGAACCAGTATGTACGTTTGTGTTGAAAAACGGGTGTTCGGCGCAGCGCTAGCATACATTTTCCGACTTACGACCAAAAATCTGGACTTACGAGCGACACGTGTTTCGGGTTCCGATGTGTGAATTTTTGTCTTACGAGCGATTCGTAGGAACGGAACTCGCTCGTAAGTCGGGGACAACCTGTAGCCAAATGTTTCATGCGAGTTTGCTCGCTGTGGGGACTCCTGAAGAAGAGAGCAGCTGAAAGAAAAAAGCAGCAGATCTGCTGTGTCTATCCAAACATGAAAGTTTTTATCTTAAATGTCTCAGGTCCACTGAGCGTCAGGATGGAGCCCACCTGCCGTAAGGACAAACCCAAGCTGAACTCCACCCCCACCAGAGGAGACAGAGCCAAGCACAAGTCTGCTCAGCAGGAGCTGAAACAGAAACAGAGGGCTGAGGTAACCAAGCTGAACAAAGTTCATTCATGTTGTTTCCCACTCTGTAACCAACATGTGTATGTGGCCTCTTTTAACAGATATATGCTCTGAACAAAGTTTATTCATGTTGTTTGTCACTCTGTAACCAACGTGTGTATGTGGCCTCTTTTAACAGATATATGCACTGAACAAAGTTTATTCATGTTGTTTCCCACTCTGTAACCAACGTGTGTATGTGGCCTCTTTTAACAGATATATGCACTGAACAAAGTTCATTCATGTTGTTTCCCACTCTGTAACCAACGTGTGTATGTGGCCTCTTTTAACAGATATATGCTCTGAACAAAGTTCATTCATGTTGTTTCCCACTCTGTAACCAACGTGTGTATGTGGCCTCTTTTAACAGATATATGCACTGAACAAAGTTCATTCATGTTGTTTCCCACTCTGTAACCAACGTGTGTATGTGGCCTCTTTTAACAGATATATGCACTGAACAAAGTTCATTCATGTTGTTTCCCACTCTGTAACCAACGTGTGTATGTGGCCTCTTTTAACAGATATATGCTCTGAACAAAGTTCATTCATGTTGTTTCCCACTCTGTAACCAACGTGTGTATGTGGCCTCTTTTAACAGATATATGCACTGAACAAAGTTCATTCATGTTGTTTCCCACTCTGTAACCAACGTGTGTATGTGGCCTCTTTTAACAGATATATGCTGAACAAAGTTCATTCATGTTGTTTCCCACTCTGTAACCAACGTGTGTATGTGGCCTCTTTTAACAGATATATGCTCTGAACAAAGTTCATTCATGTTGTTTCCCACTCTGTAACCAACGTGTGTATGTGGCCTCTTTTAACAGATATATGCACTGAACAAAGTTCATTCATGTTGTTTCCCACTCTGTAACCAACGTGTGTATGTGGCCTCTTTTAACAGATATATGCTATGAACAAAGTTCATTCATGTTGTTTCCCACTCTGTAACCAACGTGTGTATGTGGCCTCTTTTAACAGATATATGCTCTGAACAAAGTTCATTCATGTTGTTTCCCACTCTGTAACCAACGTGTGTATGTGGCCTCTTTTAACAGATATATGCTCTGAACAAAGTTCATTCATGTTGTTTCCCACTCTGTAACCAACGTGTGTATGTGGCCTCTTTTAACAGATATATGCTCTGAACAAAGTTCATTCATGTTGTTTCCCACTCTGTAACCAACGTGTGTATGTGGCCTCTTTTAACAGATATATGCTCTGAACAAAGTTCATTCATGTTGTTTCCCACTCTGTAACCAACGTGTGTATGTGGCCTCTTTTAACAGATATATGCTCTGAACAAAGTTCATTCATGTTGTTTCCCACTCTGTAACCAACGTGTGTATGTGGCCTCTTTTAACAGATATATGCTCTGAACAAAGTTCATTCATGTTGTTTCCCACTCTGTAACCAACGTGTGTATGTGGCCTCTTTTAACAGATATATGCTCTGAACAAAGTTCATTCATGTTGTTTCCCACTCTGTAACCAACGTGTGTATGTGGCCTCTTTTAACAGATATATGCTCTGAACAAAGTTCATTCATGTTGTTTCCCACTCTGTAACCAACGTGTGTATGTGGCCTCTTTTAACAGATATATGCTCTGAACAAAGTTCATTCATGTTGTTTCCCACTCTGTAACCAACGTGTGTATGTGGCCTCTTTTAACAGATATATGCACTGAACAAAGTTCATTCATGTTGTTTCCCACTCTGTAACCAACGTGTGTATGTGGCCTCTTTTAACAGATATATGCTCTGAACAAAGTTCATTCATGTTGTTTCCCACTCTGTAACCAACGTGTGTATGTGGCCTCTTTTAACAGATATATGCACTGAACAAAGTTCATTCATGTTGTTTCCCACTCTGTAACCAACGTGTGTATGTGGCCTCTTTTAACAGATATATGCTCTGAACAAAGTTCATTCATGTTGTTTCCCACTCTGTAACCAACGTGTGTATGTGGCCTCTTTTAACAGATATATGCTCTGAACAAAGTTCATTCATGTTGTTTCCCACTCTGTAACCAACGTGTGTATGTGGCCTCTTTTAACAGATATATGCTCTGAACAAAGTTCATTCATGTTGTTTCCCACTCTGTAACCAACGTGTGTATGTGGCCTCTTTTAACAGATATATGCTCTGAACAAAGTTCATTCATGTTGTTTCCCACTCTGTAACCAACGTGTGTATGTGGCCTCTTTTAACAGATATATGCTCTGAACAAAGTTCATTCATGTTGTTTCCCACTCTGTAACCAACGTGTGTATGTGGCCTCTTTTAACAGATATATGCACTGAACAAAGTTCATTCATGTTGTTTCCCACTCTGTAACCAACGTGTGTATGTGGCCTCTTTTAACAGATATATGCTCTGAACAAAGTTCATTCATGTTGTTTCCCACTCTGTAACCAACGTGTGTATGTGGCCTCTTTTAACAGATATATGCTCTGAACAAAGTTCATTCATGTTGTTTCCCACTCTGTAACCAACGTGTGTATGTGGCCTCTTTTAACAGATGCTCTGAACAAAGTTCATTCATGTTGTTTCCCACTCTGTAACCAACGTGTGTATGTGGCCTCTTTTAACAGATATATGCTCTGAACAAAGTTCATTCATGTTGTTTCCCACTCTGTAACCAACGTGTGTATGTGGCCTCTTTTAACAGATATATGCTCTGAACAAAGTTCATTCATGTTGTTTCCCACTCTGTAACCAACGTGTGTATGTGGCCTCTTTTAACAGATATATGCTCTGAACAAAGTTTATTCATGTTGTTTCCCACTCTGTAACCAACGTGTGTATGTGGCCTCTTTTAACAGATATATGCTCTGAACAAAGTTTATTCATGTTGTTTCCCACTCTGTAACCAACGTGTGTATGTGGCCTCTTTTAACAGATATATGCACTGAACAAAGTTTATTCATGTTGTTTCCCACTCTGTAACCAACGTGTGTATGTGGCCTCTTTTAACAGATATATGCACTGAACAAAGTTTATTCATGTTGTTTCCCACTCTGTAACCAACGTGTGTATGTGGCCTCTTTTAACAGATATATGCACTGAACAAAGTTTATTCATGTTGTTTCCCACTCTGTAACCAACGTGTGTATGTGGCCTCTTTTAACAGATATATGCACTGAACAAAGTTTATTCATGTTGTTTCCCACTCTGTAACCAACGTGTGTATGTGGCCTCTTTTAACAGATATATGCACTGAACAAAGTTCATTCATGTTGTTTCCCACTCTGTAACCAACGTGTGTATGTGGCCTCTTTTAACAGATATATGCTCTGAACAAAGTTCATTCATGTTGTTTCCCACTCTGTAACCAACGTGTGTATGTGGCCTCTTTTAACAGATATATGCTCTGAACAAAGTTCATTCATGTTGTTTCCCACTCTGTAACCAACGTGTGTATGTGGCCTCTTTTAACAGATATATGCTCTGAACAAAGTTCATTCATGTTGTTTCCCACTCTGTAACCAACGTGTGTATGTGGCCTCTTTTAACAGATATATGCTCTGAACAAAGTTCATTCATGTTGTTTCCCACTCTGTAACCAACGTGTGTATGTGGCCTCTTTTAACAGATATATGCTCTGAACAAAGTTCATTCATGTTGTTTCCCACTCTGTAACCAACGTGTGTATGTGGCCTCTTTTAACAGATATATGCACTGAACAAAGTTCATTCATGTTGTTTCCCACTCTGTAACCAACGTGTGTATGTGGCCTCTTTTAACAGATATATGCACTGAACAAAGTTTATTCATGTTGTTTCCCACTCTGTAACCAACGTGTGTATGTGGCCTCTTTTAACAGATATATGCACTGAACAAAGTTCATTCATGTTGTTTCCCACTCTGTAACCAACGTGTGTATGTGGCCTCTTTTAACAGATATATGCACTGAACAAAGTTCATTCATGTTGTTTCCCACTCTGTAACCAACGTGTGTATGTGGCCTCTTTTAACAGATATATGCTCTGAACAAAGTTCATTCATGTTGTTTCCCACTCTGTAACCAACGTGTGTATGTGGCCTCTTTTAACAGATATATGCACTGAACAAAGTTCATTCATGTTGTTTCCCACTCTGTAACCAACGTGTGTATGTGGCCTCTTTTAACAGATATATGCACTGAACAAAGTTCATTCATGTTGTTTCCCACTCTGTAACCAACGTGTGTATGTGGCCTCTTTTAACAGATATATGCACTGAACAAAGTTCATTCATGTTGTTTCCCACTCTGTAACCAACGTGTGTATGTGGCCTCTTTTAACAGATATATGCACTGAACAAAGTTCATTCATGTTGTTTCCCACTCTGTAACCAACGTGTGTATGTGGCCTCTTTTAACAGATATATGCACTGAACAAAGTTCATTCATGTTGTTTCCCACTCTGTAACCAACGTGTGTATGTGGCCTCTTTTAACAGATATATGCTCTGAACAAAGTTCATTCATGTTGTTTCCCACTCTGTAACCAACGTGTGTATGTGGCCTCTTTTAACAGATATATGCACTGAACAAAGTTCATTCATGTTGTTTCCCACTCTGTAACCAACGTGTGTATGTGGCCTCTTTTAACAGATATATGCACTGAACAAAGTTCATTCATGTTGTTTCCCACTCTGTAACCAACGTGTGTATGTGGCCTCTTTTAACAGATATATGCACTGAACAAAGTTCATTCATGTTGTTTCCCACTCTGTAACCAACGTGTGTATGTGGCCTCTTTTAACAGATATATGCTCTGAACAAAGTTCATTCATGTTGTTTCCCACTCTGTAACCAACGTGTGTATGTGGCCTCTTTTAACAGATATATGCACTGAACAAAGTTCATTCATGTTGTTTCCCACTCTGTAACCAACGTGTGTATGTGGCCTCTTTTAACAGATATATGCTCTGAACAAAGTTCATTCATGTTGTTTCCCACTCTGTAACCAACGTGTGTATGTGGCCTCTTTTAACAGATATATGCTCTGAACAAAGTTCATTCATGTTGTTTCCCACTCTGTAACCAACGTGTGTATGTGGCCTCTTTTAACAGATATATGCTCTGAACAAAGTTCATTCATGTTGTTTCCCACTCTGTAACCAACGTGTGTATGTGGCCTCTTTTAACAGATATATGCACTGAACAAAGTTCATTCATGTTGTTTCCCACTCTGTAACCAACGTGTGTATGTGGCCTCTTTTAACAGATATATGCACTGAACAAAGTTCATTCATGTTGTTTCCCACTCTGTAACCAACGTGTGTATGTGGCCTCTTTTAACAGATATATGCTGAACAAAGTTCATTCATGTTGTTTCCCACTCTGTAACCAACGTGTGTATGTGGCCTCTTTTAACAGATATATGCTCTGAACAAAGTTTATTCATGTTGTTTCCCACTCTGTAACCAACGTGTGTATGTGGCCTCTTTTAACAGATATATGCTCTGAACAAAGTTCATTCATGTTGTTTCCCACTCTGTAACCAACGTGTGTATGTGGCCTCTTTTAACAGATATATGCTCTGAACAAAGTTCATTCATGTTGTTTCCCACTCTGTAACCAACGTGTGTATGTGGCCTCTTTTAACAGATGCTCTGAACAAAGTTCATTCATGTTGTTTCCCACTCTGTAACCAACGTGTGTATGTGGCCTCTTTTAACAGATATATGCTCTGAACAAAGTTCATTCATGTTGTTTCCCACTCTGTAACCAACGTGTGTATGTGGCCTCTTTTAACAGATATATGCTCTGAACAAAGTTCATTCATGTTGTTTCCCACTCTGTAACCAACGTGTGTATGTGGCCTCTTTTAACAGATATATGCTCTGAACAAAGTTCATTCATGTTGTTTCCCACTCTGTAACCAACGTGTGTATGTGGCCTCTTTTAACAGATATATGCTCTGAACAAAGTTCATTCATGTTGTTTCCCACTCTGTAACCAACGTGTGTATGTGGCCTCTTTTAACAGATATATGCTCTGAACAAAGTTCATTCATGTTGTTTCCCACTCTGTAACCAACGTGTGTATGTGGCCTCTTTTAACAGATATATGCTCTGAACAAAGTTCATTCATGTTGTTTCCCACTCTGTAACCAACGTGTGTATGTGGCCTCTTTTAACAGATATATGCTCTGAACAAAGTTCATTCATGTTGTTTCCCACTCTGTAACCAACGTGTGTATGTGGCCTCTTTTAACAGATATATGCTCTGAACAAAGTTTATTCATGTTGTTTCCCACTCTGTAACCAACGTGTGTATGTGGCCTCTTTTAACAGATATATGCACTGAACAAAGTTCATTCATGTTGTTTCCCACTCTGTAACCAACGTGTGTATGTGGCCTCTTTTAACAGATATATGCACTGAACAAAGTTCATTCATGTTGTTTCCCACTCTGTAACCAACGTGTGTATGTGGCCTCTTTTAACAGATATATGCACTGAACAAAGTTCATTCATGTTGTTTCCCACTCTGTAACCAACGTGTGTATGTGGCCTCTTTTAACAGATATATGCTCTGAACAAAGTTCATTCATGTTGTTTCCCACTCTGTAACCAACGTGTGTATGTGGCCTCTTTTAACAGATATATGCACTGAACAAAGTTCATTCATGTTGTTTCCCACTCTGTAACCAACGTGTGTATGTGGCCTCTTTTAACAGATATATGCTCTGAACAAAGTTCATTCATGTTGTTTCCCACTCTGTAACCAACGTGTGTATGTGGCCTCTTTTAACAGATATATGCTCTGAACAAAGTTCATTCATGTTGTTTCCCACTCTGTAACCAACGTGTGTATGTGGCCTCTTTTAACAGATATATGCTCTGAACAAAGTTCATTCATGTTGTTTCCCACTCTGTAACCAACGTGTGTATGTGGCCTCTTTTAACAGATATATGCTCTGAACAAAGTTCATTCATGTTGTTTCCCACTCTGTAACCAACGTGTGTATGTGGCCTCTTTTAACAGATATATGCTCTGAACAAAGTTCATTCATGTTGTTTCCCACTCTGTAACCAACGTGTGTATGTGGCCTCTTTTAACAGATATATGCTCTGAACAAAGTTTATTCATGTTGTTTCCCACTCTGTAACCAACGTGTGTATGTGGCCTCTTTTAACAGATATATGCTCTGAACAAAGTGATGACGGAGCTGGAGCAGCAGCAGTTTGAGTCCTTCTGTAAACAGATGCAGTCACAAGGAGACTGATGAAGGTCATACTGACGTGTCCTCTTCATCTGTTACCACCATCACCGTTACACACATCAAATCACAGTTTGTTTTGTACCAGGGCTGTAGCTGCACATGCATTTGCACGCTGACGGTTCAGAACAGTTATTACAGCTGATACTGCTCCAGAACAGGTGCTTGTTTTATTTAACTGCATTTTGTTAAGAGCCACAACAGGAAAAATAAAGACAAAACATCAAATTGGTTGGTTCAAAAAAGCATGCAGAATCTTGATCTTCTGAGACGATTTACTGTAAGTTAGTGTTTCACATGTGATTTATTTTATACTTTCACGTCAGCAGATTCAGTTCTGTGTTACAGTTTATTCTGCATCAAGTCTATGTCAATTTAACTGAAGCGAACACTCCTTTGTTTTTACTGTTTTTATTTTTTTATGCAAGATTTTCTCAAACCAATGGCGGGATGCGTCTCTTGAGTTTATCAAACTTCTTGTTTGACACGTGGCCTGTAGGACACTGTTTACTGCAACAGAGCTTTAGGGCCATGCCAAGAATTTTTTTTTTTTACATTGTCACGCTAAGAAAAAAATAATTAAACGCAATAATATTACGAAAATAAAGTCCTAGTATAATGTCGAATAAAGTCTTAATATTACGAGAATAAAGTCGTACGAGACTTTTTGCAGCGCTCGTGTTTTTTTGTTTGTTTGTTTGTTTATTTTCCACGAGTCGGATCCACAACATGGCCTGTCAATCAATCCAGTAGGCGTGTCAGCAAATGACCAATCCGAAGCTAAATGATTGAAAAATCAAGGGTTGCATTGTGAGGGCTGTGGACAGCCTTCAATGCCAGTCACTATGTTTATGAAGTAGTCTACGATCACTTTTGAATCACTGTGAAATATGCCTTCATTCACATTATGTCACGACTAATACAGCCGTTAATTGCAGTGCCATACGGCTTCAGTTTATCATAAGAATGCTCAACATTCTGCATTTTACCACACGCCTACTGGATTGGTTGACAGATCGTGTCGTGGATCCAACTCGTGGGGAAAAAACAAAACACGAGAGCTGCAAAAAGTCTCGTACAACTTTATTCACATCATTTTATGGCTTTTAATTTTTTTTCTTAGCGTGTTCCTAAAACTCCGTCGTAGTTTACAGTAAAGTAGGATGAAAAAGATTTAAATTTTTCATTATAGTGAACTTTGCAGTTTGCTAATCCTACTTTACTGTTCAGTTGTTCTGTCTGGTTCTGGAGAAGTGAGTTGGTTCGTTCTGAGTCAGCCTGACGTCTTGAATGGAGAGCAACGTTTGCTGTCGTTTTTTAAAATCAAGAAAAACCTACTGACAGTGTAGTCTGTCCATGTTGTTATTTAACAGCTGACAACATAAATGTTTTACGGATAAAAAAAAACAGAAATCAGCAGTTGTTTAACACAGAGCTGTGATTTATCATGTTCAGATGATTCACTCACTTCATTCATACTTTGTTTACATAACCACAAGGGGGCTAACATTTGTTTCAAAGGGCCACATCAAGATGTTTAAAGCAATCAAAGGGCCGCATAGAGAATCGTAAAATAAATGTTCTTTATGACAGATAATCTAGAATACATTTTTCTTGTATCATAGTTGGCATGCTTTATAAAATTAAGTCTTTCCAAAATCCTTTAGGAATATAAGACATTTTCTGTAAACTGGCTGTTGTGACAATACGTATATTATACGTTAGTGGAAATATGCAAAACAAACATGTATTTCTAAGACTTTAAGGTTCTATCTAGTTCTGGAAACACGAATGACTTAAAT
This sequence comes from Garcialebias charrua, assembly GCA_038048925.1. Taxonomy (NCBI): domain Eukaryota; kingdom Metazoa; phylum Chordata; class Actinopteri; order Cyprinodontiformes; family Rivulidae; genus Garcialebias; species Garcialebias charrua. Next base: position 4,171 of record JBBPBX010080449.1, on the reverse strand, counting down.
AATGTTGTTGTTTTTTTAAGTTTTGTGTAAGATGTTTAATTTAAAATGTCTTAAGTCTCACTGATAAATTGTTGTTGTTGGTTTTTTTAATCAATCTTTTTAACAATTTATTTTAATTTTATTTTTTTACTAAGAATATTGGGGGCCTGATGGAGATTGCCAAAGGGCCACTTTTAGCCCTCGGGCCTTAATTTTGTCCACCCCTGGTTTAGACAGTTGATGTGAGCAGGGCATTTTACTGATCCATGACTTGAAATGAAGTGCAAGCAATCCCCACAGCTGCTTTGTCGCTCAGGCTGCAAATTGTGTGTCTCACCTGTTGTTCATTAAAAAAAATAAAAAATTGAATTTGGCTTTTGTTTTTCTTGCCTGTTGTACCAAACCCATTCTGAACTGTGTGTCCCTGGAGCTGTCTCAAGTTGAACTTGATAAAACTTGCCCTCACTATTTTTAAAATGCATACCTGCAAACTACCGTATTTCTACCGTACACGTTGCACCCCTCTATAAGTTGCATCAGTCCAAATATGTAACAGAGTGGAAAAATCCATAAATATGTTGCTTCGCCGTGTAAGTCGCATCTACTGTATTATGCATCACTGCTGACGCGTCGTATGCGTCATCGCTGACAACCAGGAAATGTGGGTCGGTGTTGTACCAAAAATCACTTGGCTGCCAAATGGCAGCTGCAGGAGCGTGCACAAGAGGACTTTAACAAGAATTTAACAAGATTAACACTTAAAATTAATTATTTGTTTTCTCGAAATTATAGTAAAGGTGTGTCTCAGTCCAACTTTTCTTTAATAAATGCACTTTGAAGGTCAAATCAGCTGCATTTCAAAAGCCGGATCGCGGCCACAGGAGCGTGCCTGGGAGAACTCGCTGTGCATTTCTTTGAAATTTAACAAGATAACCACCTAAAAACAATTATTTGTTTGCTCGAAATTATAGCAAAGGTGTATCTCTGTCAAACTTTTCCTTAATAATGTGTATGTATTGTCATCATTTTATTATGTTCCCATACAATGGCGAAATTGGCTCTGCATTTAACCCATCCGCCACCAGGTGGAGCAGTGGGTGGCCTTTGGAGGCACCCGGTGGCCTTTGGAAGCAACTGGGGATGGGGTGTCCTGCTCAGAGACACCACAAGATGTGCAATGACCGGGGATCGAATCCAGGACCTTCGGGTCCTGAGTCGGCTGCCCTGCCCCTACAACATCTCGGTCCCCACTTTGATGGTCAAATAAGCTGCATTTCAAAAGCTGATACACAGACGTAGGAGTGTGCACGGAAGGACTTGCTATGCATTTCTTGGAAATTCAACAAGATAAACACCTAAAAACAATTATTAGTTGGCTCGGCTTTATAGTAAAGGTTTGTCTCAGTTGAACTTTTACTTTATAAATGTACGGCCGTGGTGTAGTGGTAATGGCAGTCGTCTCCCGATCGGAAAGTTGGCGGTTCGACTCCCGGGACCCGCACCATGTGTCGTTGTGTCCTTGGGCAAGACACTTAACCCTGAGTTGCTCCCGGTAGGACTGGAAAGCACCTTGCATGGTAGTCTGCCGCCACCGGTTTATGAATGTGTGTAGCATTCAATATATGTGTAGCACTTTGAGATTTTCAGTAATGAAAAGTGCGTTATAAATTGAATTAATTATTATTATTATTATTATCCATCATTAAACAGGGGTGGAGGCCTCCGGGTTCAACTGTCTCCCTCTTACAATGCTGTTATTGCTAGTATCACTCAGCCCTCTGTGAATAGCAAACAACCATCAGGGTGCTAATGATCCATTGTTAGGCTGATGGCCCTCCTTGATCATGTGAGCAGCTGGTTTCAGGCTGTCATCAGCCAACTGGTTGATCCACTGTGGGAGGGTGCTATTTATAAGACTGAGCTGAACACAGCAACTCAGACTGAGGAAGTCTTTCGGACGAAAGACGAAACGTTTCTACATTTTTTTTGCTTTGTTTTGTTTTATTTTTTGAATGTCCAGAGGACCAGACTTAGCTTTTTTAGATATTATTATTATTATTACTTCAATGGTCAAAATAGCTCTATTTCATGGGGGCGATGCAGTGAAAGGAAGCTGATTTGACGGTTGCTCCAGGCGAGCTGGATGAAGGTGGCAGGCTATGACAAGCTGATTTTGTCATTAATAGCCACTTTTACCTATGACACAAAATCAAAAAAGGCATTCAATACAAGAACAACTGGACTTTATTTGTTACAGAAGACATTTCCCTTCCCATCCGGGGCACTTTATCAATTCAATGAGCAGACTGTGCGCGCGTGGAGTTATAACAGTCTTAGATGTCACGCACCAACCTATGTAAATTGAAAGCTGAGATAGCACATACTGTACATGTAAATTGATGAATCACACCTTAACAGTAGAGGTTTCTTAAGGAGGGGTTTCTTAAGGTCTTTGACAGAAGACACACAACTGTATGTAAATTGAAAATCACACCTCAACAGCAGAGGCTTCTCAAAATCTATTGCTAGTCTAATTCCCAGACAAGACACCTCTGCTCCCATCCGGTGTAAAACGTCAGGGAATCAGCCCCAAAACTGTTATAAGTCTTGGAAAGTTGAAATCTCAGGCCTCCTTCTCTATTAAGCGAGGGCCGTTCTTTCTTGATATAAACAGCTTCCTTCACACCCCTCTCAAACCACCTGTGCTCTCTGTCCAACATTTGCACATTCTGGTCCTCAAATGAGTCACCCTTGTCCGTGAGGTGGAGGTGAACAGCTGAGTTTTGTCCAGAGGAGGTGGCTCTCCTGTGTTGGGACATTCTTTTGTGGATGGGCTGTTTAGTTTCCCCAATGTAGAGGTCTGGACAGTCCTCGCTGCACTGGATCACATAAACTACACCACTCTGTTTGTGTGTAGGTGTTTTGTCCTTAGGATGCACCAGGCTCTGTCTGAGTCCTGCTGGGTTTGAAGTGTACTGTACTGGGATGTTGTGTTTGTTGAAAATCCTTCTGAAATTCTCTGAAACTCCAGCAATATAAGGGATGACAATGTTTTTTCATCGAAAAAACATTGGGCCTCATGCACGAACCGTTCGTACGCACAGATTTGTTCTTAAACTGTGCGTACGAGTGATTTAGGATCATTTGTGGCATTCAACAATGTTTTCGTATCCTAGGATTTTTTTCAGATACGAACAAAATTTACGTGTGGTCCGGACCTGTCGTAAATTTACGAGCAGTCGGTCCGCTGTTATCCAGACGGATTTCCTTCACTAATAACTTCATATTTCGTTATTTAGAAAATATTTTGGGTTTAAAAAAATCACGCACCATAATTATTCTTGACAATAGGTTATTCTGTTTGAATTAGAATTATAATTTTAAGTTTAATTTGTCTGGTGTGTCGCGCAGGCTTCAGTGAGTCGTGCGCTCCCCTTGGTCATCAAAGCCGCTCCTCATATTAACACCCAGGTACATAAAATTCCCATACACCGCCGCAGAACAAGTACGAATTAAGACTGATTTTCATGCTATTGCTGCCATCGGAGCAATAGACTGTACACACATACGGATCAAAGCACCTTCACCTGACGCATTCCCATTCCTCAATCGGAAGCAATACCACTCCATAAATGTCCAAATTATATCTGATTCGAAATATAACCTGCAGAATGTGGTTGCGCGATGACCAGGAGGAGCGCGCATGACTCATTTGTGCTGCAAAACATGTTGGCACGCGTCTTGCGCAGCATGGCATTTATTTTCCATCCATCTCAGTAACGCAGACTTTTCCTTGATCTCCTCCTGTCCGTGCTGCGGCGAGACGTTTCTTTGAAGCCATTTTCAGATCAAACCATTTATTCTTGATTTCTGATACTGTACGACCCACGGGAGACACAACATGCATTATATTAATATGAAGTTAACTGTAGTTTCGAGACATTTTAAAATGCTTCTGTTCAAAAACACATCCGACACTTGCGGGGGGGGGGGGTAGCGGTGCGCCACAGCTCTTCTGAATAAGTGAAACTATAATGTAACACAGTTGTTTACACTAAAATTAAAAATATTTGACCATCCGACACTTGCGGGGGGTGGGGGGTAGCGGTGCGCCACAGCTCTTCTGAATAAGTGAAACTATAACACAGTTGTTTACACTAACATTAAAAATATTTGACCATCCGACACCTGC
>JBBPBX010080448.1:0-16166 GCA_038048925.1 Garcialebias charrua | reverse complement strand
CTCAGAATGCACTCCCCTGACAGGAACAAGCATTGCGGGGACTGTGTCTACTGTCCCAAAAACCCATGTCCACTAAAATACCTGTCAGACAAATTAGAAAGATTTCCAAGTCAGAAAGCTGTTCACCTGTGGTTCAAGAGATGAGGGTAGTGATCCCATCAGTTCTTCTCCTACAGTTTGGTCAGGGTGAGCAGAAACCTGTGGAGAAGACACCAAATGAGTCATTAAGATTAATTTAATATTAACACCAAGTTAGAACACTATACAGTAACACTGTGTAAAGAGCTATGGTAAAGCTAGACAAGTTGTTTGGCAATACTATTTTAAGCAAGGTCCTACTGATTGCCAACAATATTACTCTACAGTCATCTACACACAGTCCTCAGAATGCAGTCCCCTGACAGGAACAAGCATTGCGGGGACTGTGTCTACTCTCCCAAAAACCCATGTCCACTAAAATACCTGTCAGACAAATTAGATAGATTTTCAAGTCAGAAAGCTGTTCACCTGTGGTTCAAGAGATGAGGATAGTGATCCCATCGGTTCTTCTCCTACAGTTTGGTCAGGATGAGCAGAAACCTGTGGAGAAGACACCAAATGAGTCATTAAGATTCATTTAATATTAACACCAAGTTAGAACACTACACAGTAACACTGTGTAAAGAGCTACGGTAAAGCTAAACAAGCCGTTTGGCAATATTATTTTAAGCAAGATCCTGCTGATTGCCAACAATATTACTCTACAGTCATCTACACACAGTCCTCAGAATGCAGTCCCCTGACAGGAACAAGCATTGCGGGGACTGTGTCTACTCTCCCAAAAACCCATGTCCACTAAAATACCTGTCAGACAAATTAGAAAGATTTCAAAGTCAGAAAGCTGTTCACCTGTGGTTCAAGAGATGAGGGTAGTGATCCCATCAGTTCTTCTCCTACAGTTTGGTCAAGATGAGCAGAAACCTGTGGAGAAGACACCAAATGAGTTATTAAGAATTATTTAATATTAACTTCAAGTTAGAACACTATACAGTAACACTGTGTAAAAAGCTATGGTAAAGCTAGACAAGTTTGGCAATACTATTTTAAAAAGTTCTTACTGATTGCCAACAATATTACTCTACAGTCATCTACACACAGTCCTCAGAATGCAGTCCCCTGACAGGAACAAGCATTGCGGGGACTGTGTCTACTCTCCCAAAAACCCATGTCCACTAAAATACCTGTCAGACAAATTAGATAGATTTTCAAGTCAGAAAGCTGTTCACCTGTGGTTCAAGAGATGAGGATAGTGATCCCATCGGTTCTTCTCCTACAGTTTGGTCAGGATGAGCAGAAACCTGTGTAGAAGACACCAAATGAGTCATTAAGATTCATTTAATATTAACACCAAGTTAGAACACTACACAGTAACACTGTGTAAAGAGCTACGGTAAAGCTAAACAAGCCGTTTGGCAATATTATTTTAAGCAAGATCCTGCTGATTGCCAACAATATTACTCTACAGTCATCTACACACAGTCCTCAGAATGCAGTCCCCTGACAGGAACAAGCATTGCGGGGACTGTGTCTACTCTCCCAAAAACCCGTGTCCACTAAAATACCTTTCAGACAAATTAGAAAGATTTCAAAGTCAGAAAGCTGTTCACCTGTGGTTCAAGAGATGAGGGTAGTGATCCCATCAGTTCTTCTCCTACAGTTTGGTCAAGATGAGCAGAAACCTGTGGAGAAGACACCAAATGAGTTATTAAGAATTATTTAATATTAACTTCAAGTTAGAACACTATACAGTAACACTGTGTAAAAAGCTATGGTAAAGCTAGACAAGTTTGGCAATACTATTTTAAAAAGTTCTTACTGATTGCCAACAATATTACTCTACAGTCATCTACACACAGTCCTCAGAATGCAGTCCCCTGACAGGAACAAGCATTGTGGGGACTGTGTCTACTCTCCCAAAAACCCATGTCCACTAAAATACCTGTCAGACAAATTAGAAAGATTTCCAAGTCAGAAAGCTGTTCACCTGTGGTTCAAGAGATGAGGATAGTGATCCCATCGGTTCTTCTCTTACAGTTTGGTCAGGATGAGCAGAAACCTGTGGAGAAGACACCAAATGAGTCATTAAGATTCATTTAATATTAACTTCAAGTTAGAACACTATACAGTAACACTGTGTAAAGAGCTATGGTAAAGCTAGACAAGTTGTTTGGCAATACTAGTTTAAGCAAGGTCTTACTGATTGCCAACAATATTACTCTACAGTCATCTACACACAGTCCTCAGAATGCACTCCCCTGACAGGAACAAGCATTGCGGGGACTGTGTCTACTGTCCCAAAAACCCATGTCCACTAAAATACCTGTCAGACAAATTAGAAAGATTTCCAAGTCAGAAAGCTGTTCACCTGTGGTTCAAGAGATGAGGGTAGTGATCCCATCAGTTCTTCTCCTACAGTTTGGTCAGGGTGAGCAGAAACCTGTGGAGAAGACACCAAATGAGTCATTAAGATTAATTTAATATTAACACCAAGTTAGAACACTATACAGTAACACTGTGTAAAGAGCTATGGTAAAGCTAGACAAGTTGTTTGGCAATACTATTTTAAGCAAGGTCCTACTGATTGCCAACAATATTACTCTACAGTCATCTACACACAGTCCTCAGAATGCAGTCCCCTGACAGGAACAAGCATTGCGGGGACTGTGTCTACTCTCCCAAAAACCCATGTCCACTAAAATACCTGTCAGACAAATTAGAAAGATTTCCATGTCAGAAAGCTGTTCACCTGTGGTTCAAGAGATGAGGATAGTGATCCCATCGGTTCTTCTCCTACAGTTTGGTCAGGGTGAGCAGAAACCTGTGGAGAAGACACCAAATGAGTCATTAAGATTCATTTAATATTAACTTCAAGTTAGAACACTATACAGTAACACTGTGTAAAGAGCTATGGTAAAGCTAGACAAGTTGTTTGGCAATACTATTTTAAGCAAGGTCCTACTGATTGCCAACAATATTACTCTACAGTCATCTACACACAGTCCTCAGAATGCAGTCCCCTGACAGGAACAAGCATTGCGGGGACTGTGTCTACTCTCCCAAAAACCCATGTCCACTAAAATACCTGTCAGACAAATTAGATAGATTTTCAAGTCAGAAAGCTGTTCACCTGTGGTTCAAGAGATGAGGATAGTGATCCCATCGGTTCTTCTCCTACAGTTTGGTCAGGATGAGCAGAAACCTGTGGAGAAGACACCAAATGAGTCATTAAGATTCATTTAATATTAACACCAAGTTAGAACACTATACAGTAACACTGTGTAAAGAGCTATGGTAAAGCTAGACAAGTTGTTTGGCAATACTATTTTAAGCAAGGTCCTACTGATTGCCAACAATATTACTCTACAGTCATCTACACACAGTCCTCAGAATGCAGTCCCCTGACAGGAACAAGCATTGCGGGGACTGTGTCTACTCTCCCAAAAACCCATGTCCACTAAAATACCTGTCAGACAAATTAGAAAGATTTCCATGTCAGAAAGCTGTTCACCTGTGGTTCAAGAGATGAGGATAGTGATCCCATCGGTTCTTCTCCTACAGTTTGGTCAGGGTGAGCAGAAACCTGTGGAGAAGACACCAAATGAGTCATTAAGATTCATTTAATATTAACTTCAAGTTAGAACACTATACAGTAACACTGTGTAAAGAGCTATGGTAAAGCTAGACAAGTTGTTTGGCAATACTATTTTAAGCAAGGTCCTACTGATTGCCAACAATATTACTCTACAGTCATCTACACACAGTCCTCAGAATGCAGTCCCCTGACAGGAACAAGCATTGCGGGGACTGTGTCTACTCTCCCAAAAACCCATGTCCACTAAAATACCTGTCAGACAAATTAGAAAGATTTTCAAGTAAGAAAGCTGTTCACCTGTGGTTCAAGAGATGAGGGTAGTGATCCCATCGGTTCTTCTCCTACAGTTTGGTCAGGAGGAGCAGAAACCTGTGGAGAAGACACCAAATGGTCAGGGTGAGCAGAAACCTGTGTAGAAGACACCAAATGAGTCATTATAATATAATGTCAATATAACATGTTCAACTGAAGTTGTGTGTGTTTGTGTGTGTGACTGTTTTGTGGTTTTTAAGGACAGTGTTTTGTCAGGACAGCAATACGCTATACAGTAATCAGACAATCAGATAACAGCTCATTACTGTCCTGACAAAACACTGTCCTTAGAAACCACAAAACAGTCACACACACAAACACACACAATTTGAGTTGAACATGTTATATTTACATGCCTATTACACGTATATGTAAGTGCCTATTTACATGTATGTGTAAGTGCATATATACATGTATATGTAAGTGCATATATACATGTACTGTATATGCAAATGCATTTAAACATGTAAATGCATATATGTATATATACAAGAATATGCATATATGTACATATGCATAAACATATAGATGTATATATGCATAAACATATACATGTATATATATGCATATACATATAATGTACAGATAGACATATACATGTAAATATAACATGTTCAACTGAAGTTGTGTGTGTTTGTGTGTGTGACCGTTTTGTGGTTTTTAAGGACAGTGTTTTGTCAGGACAGCAATACGCTATACAGTAATCAGACAATCAGATAACAGCTCATTACTGTCCTGACAAAACACTGTCCTTAGAAACCACAAAACAGTCACACACACAAACACACACAATTTGAGTTGAACATGTTATATTTACATGCCTATTACATGTATATATAAGTGCATATATACATGTATATGTAAGTGCATATATACATGTATATGTAAGTGCATATATACATGTACTGTATATGCAAATGCATTTAAACATGTAAATGCATATATGTATATATACAAGAATATGCATATATGTACATATGCATAAACATATAGATGTATATATGCATAAACATATACATGTATATATATGCATATACATATAATGTACAGATAGACATATACATGTAAATATAACATGTTCAACTGAAGTTGTGTGTGTTTGTGTGTGTGACAGTTTTGTGGTTTTTAAGGACAGTGTTTTGTCAGGACAGCAATACGCTATACAGTAATCAGACAATCAGATAACAGCTCATTACTGTCCTGACAAAACACTGTTCTTAGAAACCACAAAACAGTCACACACACAAACACACACAATTTGAGTTGAACATGTTATATTTACATGCCTATTACATGTATATATAAGTGCATATATACATGTATATGTAAGTGCATATATACATGTATATGTAAGTGCATATATACATGTACTGTATATGCAAATGCATTTAAACATGTAAATGCATATATGTTTATATACAAGAATATGCATATATGTACATATGCATAAACATATAGATGTATATATATATGCATATACATATAATGTACAGATAGACATATACATGTAAATATAACATGTTCAACTGAAGTTGTGTGTGTTTGTGTGTGTGACTGTTTTGTGGTTTTTAAAGACAGTGTTTTGTCAGGACAGCAATACGCTATACAGTAATCAGACAATCAGATAACAGCTCATTACTGTCCTGACAAAACACTGTCCTTAGAAACCACAAAACAGTCACACACACAAATACACACAATTTGAGTTGAACATGTTATATTTACATGCCTATTACACGTATATGTAAGTGCCTATTTACATGTATGTGTAAGTGCATATATACATGTATATTTAAGTGCATATATACATGTACTGTATTTGCAAATGCATTTAAACATGTAAATGCATATATGTATATATACAAGAATATGCATATATGTACATATGCATAAACATATAGATGTATATATGCATAAACATATATATGTATATATATGCATATACATATAATGTACAGATAGACATATACATGTAAATATAACATGTTCAACTGAAGTTGTGTGTGTTTGTGTGTGTGACTGTTTTGTGGTTTTTAAGGACAGTGTTTTGTCAGGACAGCAATACGCTATACAGTAATCAGACAATCAGATAACAGCTCATTACTGTCCTGACAAAACACTGTCCTTAGAAACCACAAAACAGTCACACACACAAACACACACAATTTGAGTTGAACATGTTATATTTACATGCCTATTACATGTATATGTAAGTGCATATATACATGTATATGTAAGTGCATATATACATGTATATGTAAGTGCATATATACATGTACTGTATATGCAAATGCATTTAAACATGTAAATGCATATATGTATATATACAAGAATATGCATATATGTACATATGCATAAACATATAGATGTATATATGCATAAACATATACATGTATATATATGCATATACATATAATGTACAGATAGACATATACATGTAAATATAACATGTTCAACTGAAGTTGTGTGTGTTTGTGTGTGTGACAGTTTTGTGGTTTTTAAGGACAGTGTTTTGTCAGGACAGCAATACGCTATACAGTAATCAGACAATCAGATAACAGCTCATTACTGTCCTGACAAAACACTGTTCTTAGAAACCACAAAACAGTCACACACACAAACACACACAATTTGAGTTGAACATGTTATATTTACATGCCTATTACATGTATATATAAGTGCATATATACATGTATATGTAAGTGCATATATACATGTATATGTAAGTGCATATATACATGTACTGTATATGCAAATGCATTTAAACATGTAAATGCATATATGTATATATACAAGAATATGCATATATGTACATATGCATAAACATATAGATGTATATATATGCATATACATATAATGTACAGATAGACATATACATGTAAATATAACATGTTCAACTGAAGTTGTGTGTGTTTGTGTGTGTGACTGTTTTGTGGTTTTTAAGGACAGTGTTTTGTCAGGACAGCAATACGCTATACAGTAATCAGACAATCAGATAACAGCTCATTACTGTCCTGACAAAACACTGTCCTTAGAAACCACAAAACAGTCACACACACAAACACACACAATTTGAGTTGAACATGTTATATTTACATGCCTATTACACGTATATGTAAGTGCCTATTTACATGTATGTGTAAGTGCATATATACATGTATATGTAAGTGCATATATACATGTACTGTATATGCAAATGCATTTAAACATGTAAATGCATATATGTATATATACAAGAATATGCATATATGTACATATGCATAAACATATAGATGTATATATGCATAAACATATACATGTATATATATGCATATACATATAATGTACAGATAGACATATACATGTAAATATAACATGTTAAACTGAAGTTGTGTGTGTTTGTGTGTGTGACTGTTTTGTGGTTTTTAAGGACATTGTTTTGTCAGGACAGCAATACGCTATACAGTAATCAGACAATCAGATAACAGCTCATTACTGTCCTGACAAAACACTGTCCTTAGAAACCACAAAACAGTCACACACACAAACACACACAATTTGAGTTGAACATGTTATATTTACATGCCTATTATACGTATATGTAAGTGCCTATTTACATGTATGTGTAAGTGCATATATACATGTATATGTAAGTGCATATATACATGTACTATATATGCAAATGCATTTAAACATGTAAATGCATATATGTATATATACAAGAATATGCATATATGTACATATGCATAAACATATAGATGTATATATGCATAAACATATACATGTATATATATGCATATACATATAATGTACAGATAGACATATACATGTAAATATAACATGTTCAACTGAAGTTGTGTGTGTTTGTGTGTGTGACAGTTTTGTGGTTTTTAAGGACAGTGTTTTGTCAGGACAGCAATACGCTATACAGTAATCAGACAATCAGATAACAGCTCATTACTGTCCTGACAAAACACTGTCCTTAGAAACCACAAAACAGTCACACACACAAACACACACAATTTGAGTTGAACATGTTATATTTACATGCCTATTACATGTATATATAAGTGCATATATACATGTATATGTAAGTGCATATATACATGTATATGTAAGTGCATATATACATGTACTGTATATGCAAATGCATTTAAACATGTAAATGCATATATGTATATATACAAGAATATGCATATATGTACATATGCATAAACATATAGATGTATATATATGCATATACATATAATGTACAGATAGACATATACATGTAAATATAACATGTTCAACTGAAGTTGTGTGTGTTTGTGTGTGTGACTGTTTTGTGGTTTTTAAGGACAGTGTTTTGTCAGGACAGCAATACGCTATACAGTAATCAGACAATCAGATAACAGCTCATTACTGTCCTGACAAAACACTGTCCTTAGAAACCACAAAACAGTCACACACACAAACACACACAATTTGAGTTGAACATGTTATATTTACATGCCTATTACACGTATATGTAAGTGCCTATTTACATGTATGTGTAAGTGCATATATACATGTATATGTAAGTGCATATATACATGTACTGTATATGCAAATGCATTTAAACATGTAAATGCATATATGTATATATACAAGAATATGCATATATGTACATATGCATAAACATATAGATGTATATATGCATAAACATATACATGTATATATATGCATATACATATAATGTACAGATAGACATATACATGTAAATATAACATGTTCAACTGAAGTTGTGTGTGTTTGTGTGTGTGACTGTTTTGTGGTTTTTAAGGACAGTGTTTTGTCAGGACAGCAATACGCTATACAGTAATCAGACAATCAGATAACAGCTCATTACTGTCCTGACAAAACACTGTCCTTAGAAACCACAAAACAGTCACACACACAAACACACACAATTTGAGTTGAACATGTTATATTTACATGCCTATTACACGTATATGTAAGTGCCTATTTACATGTATGTGTAAGTGCATATATACATGTATATGTAAGTGCATATATACATGTACTGTATATGCAAATGCATTTAAACATGTAAATGCATATATGTATATATACAAGAATATGCATATATGTACATATGCATAAACATATAGATGTATATATGCATAAACATATACATGTATATATATGCATATACATATAATGTACAGATAGACATATACATGTAAATATAACATGTTCAACTGAAGTTGTGTGTGTTTGTGTGTGTGACTGTTTTGTGGTTTTTAAGGACAGTGTTTTGTCAGGACAGTAATGAGCTGTTATCTGATTGATTGTCTGATTGTTTATAGCGTCTGACTGTCCAAACAAACAACTGTCCATAAAAACCATAGTACACTCCTATACACACCTAATTGAACATTAAGGTTGATGAAACCACACGTAGCAAGTAATTCTGTTTAGGAACACAAGAACTAAAATGTACCTTGGTATTCGTGTTTAAAGGAAGTTGATCGTGCTTCTGGCTACCTGCGATCTCCTGACTCTGGACGTGTTCACATGACATCTGTAAGAGATCATTTATACTTATATTTAGAGGAAATTCTACATTTTGATGATAGCTGCTGTCACATGTAAACCAATAAACATTACATGATTGTTTGTTTTTGGCCAAAGTATCCATCTCACATAAAGGAAAGATGGATGGACAGAGTATTTACAAAACTCCTCTCATGATAGGTGGACTAAGATGAAATTAAAATTAGCTGAATGAAAGAAAACTATAAATTTAAAAACTGTGACTAATAATATTGAAGTCATACTTAACAATCCCTGCATTATTTATATAATTGATATCTATGTCATATACATACACACAAATATACATATATACATGTATATAAGCATATCATAAATGCATATTCATGTACTGTACAGTGTATATACATATATGCATATAAATGTATATATGCATATCAGATAGACATATACATGTAAATATAACATGTTCTACTAAAATTGTGTGTGTTTGTGTGTGTGACTGTTTTGTGGTTTTAATGGACAGTGGTTTGTTAGGACAGCAATACGCTATAATCAGACAATCAGATAACAGCTCATTACTGTCCTGACAAAACACTGTCCTTAGAAACCACAAAACAGTCACACACACAAACACACACAATTTGAGTTGAACATGTTATATTTACATGCCTATTACACGTATATGTAAGTGCCTATTTACATGTATGTGTAAGTGCATATATACATGTATATGTAAGTGCATATATACATGTACTGTATATGCAAATGCATTTAAACATGTAAATGCATATATGTATATATACAAGAATATGCATATATGTACATATGCATAAACATATAGATGTATATATGCATAAACATATACATGTATATATATGCATATACATATAATGTACAGATAGACATATACATGTAAATATAACATGTTCAACTGAAGTTGTGTGTGTTTGTGTGTGTGACTGTTTTGTGGTTTTTAAGGACAGTGTTTTGTCAGGACAGCAATACGCTATACAGTAATCAGACAATCAGATAACAGCTCATTACTGTCCTGACAAAACACTGTCCTTAGAAACCACAAAACAGTCACACACACAAACACACACAATTTGAGTTGAACATGTTATATTTACATGCCTATTACACGTATATGTAAGTGCCTATTTACATGTATGTGTAAGTGCATATATACATGTATATGTAAGTGCATATATACATGTACTGTATATGCAAATGCATTTAAACATGTAAATGCATATATGTATATATACAAGAATATGCATATATGTACATATGCATAAACATATAGATGTATATATGCATAAACATATACATGTATATATATGCATATACATATAATGTACAGATAGACATATACATGTAAATATAACATGTTCAACTGAAGTTGTGTGTGTTTGTGTGTGTGACTGTTTTGTGGTTTTTAAGGACAGTGTTTTGTCAGGACAGTAATGAGCTGTTATCTGACTGATTGTCTGATTGTTTATAGCGTCTGACTGTCCAAACAAACAACTGTCCATAAAAACCATAGTACACTCCTATACACACATAATTGAACATTAAGGTTGATGAAACCACACGTAGCAAGTAATTCTGTTTAGGAACACAAGAACTAAAATGTACCTTGGTATTCGTGTTTAAAGGAAGTTGATCGTGCTTCTGGCTACCTGCGATCTCCTGACTCTGGACGTGTTCACATGACATCTGTAAGAGATCATTTATACTTATATTTAGAGGAAATTCTACATTTTGATGATAGCTGCTGTCACATGTAAACCAATAAACATTACATGATTGTTTGTTTTTGGCCAAAGTATCCATCTCACATAAAGGAAAGATGGATGGACAGAGTATTTACAAAACTCCTCTCATGATAGGTGGACTAAGATGAAATTAAAATTAGCTGAATGAAAGAAAACTATAAATTTAAAAACTGTGACTAATAATATTGAAGTCATACTTAACAATCCCTGCATTATTTATATAATTGATATCTATGTCATATACATACACACAAATATACATATATACATGTATATAAGCATATCATAAATGCATATTCATGTACTGTACAGTGTATATACATATATGCATATACATGTATATATATGCATATACTGTACAGATAGACATATACATGTAAATATAACATGTTCTACTAAAATTGTGTGTGTTTGTGTGTGTGACTGTTTTGTGGTTTTAATGGACAGTGGTTTGTTAGGACAGCAATACGCTATAATCAGACAATCAGATAACAGCTCATTACTGTCCTGACAAAACACTGTCCTTAGAAACCACAAAACAGTCACACACACAAACACACACAATTTGAGTTGAACATGTTATATTTACATGCCTATTACATGTATATATAAGTGCATATATACATGTATATGTAAGTGCATATATACATGTATATGTAAGTGCATATATACATGTACTGTATATGCAAATGCATTTAAACATGTAAATGCATATATGTATATATACAAGAATATGCATATATGTACATATGCATAAACATATAGATGTATATATGCATAAACATATACATGTATATATATGCATATACATATAATGTTCAGATAGACATATACATGTAAATATAACATGTTCAACTGAAGTTGTGTGTGTTTGTGTGTGTGACCGTTTTGTGGTTTTTAAGGACAGTGTTTTGTCAGGACAGCAATACGCTATACAGTAATCAGACAATCAGATAACAGCTCATTACTGTCCTGACAAAACACTGTCCTTAGAAACCACAAAACAGTCACACACACAAACACACACAATTTGAGTTGAACATGTTATATTTACATGCCTATTACATGTATATATAAGTGCATATATACATGTATATGTAAGTGCATATATACATGTATATGTAAGTGCATATATACATGTACTGTATATGCAAATGCATTTAAACATGTAAATGCATATATGTATATATACAAGAATATGCATATATGTACATATGCATAAACATATAGATGTATATATGCATAAACATATACATGTATATATATGCATATACATATAATGTACAGATAGACATATACATGTAAATATAACATGTTCAACTGAAGTTGTGTGTGTTTGTGTGTGTGACTGTTTTGTGGTTTTTAAGGACAGTGTTTTGTCAGGACAGCAATACGCTATACAGTAATCAGACAATCAGATAACAGCTCATTACTGTCCTGACAAAACACTGTCCTTAGAAACCACAAAACAGTCACACACACAAACACACACAATTTGAGTTGAACATGTTATATTTACATGCCTATTACACGTATATGTAAGTGCCTATTTACATGTATGTGTAAGTGCATATATACATGTATATGTAAGTGCATATATACATGTACTGTATATGCAAATGCATTTAAACATGTAAATGCATATATGTATATATACAAGAATATGCATATATGTACATATGCATAAACATATAGATGTATATATGCATAAACATATACATGTATATATATGCATATACATATAATGTACAGATAGACATATACATGTAAATATAACATGTTCAACTGAAGTTGTGTGTGTTTGTGTGTGTGACTGTTTTGTGGTTTTTAAGGACAGTGTTTTGTCAGGACAGTAATGAGCTGTTATCTGATTGATTGTCTGATTGTTTATAGCGTCTGACTGTCCAAACAAACAACTGTCCATAAAAACCATAGTACACTCCTATACACACCTAATTGAACATTAAGGTTGATGAAACCACACGTAGCAAGTAATTCTGTTTAGGAACACAAGAACTAAAATGTACCTTGGTATTCGTGTTTAAAGGAAGTTGATCGTGCTTCTGGCTACCTGCGATCTCCTGACTCTGGACGTGTTCACATGACATCTGTAAGAGATCATTTATACTTATATTTAGAGGAAATTCTACATTTTGATGATAGCTGCTGTCACATGTAAACCAATAAACATTACATGATTGTTTGTTTTTGGCCCAAGTATCCATCTCACATAAAGGAAAGATAAATGGACAGAGTATTTACAAAACTCCTCTCATGATAGGTGGACTAAGATGAAATTAAAATTAGCTGAATGAAAGAAAACTATAAATTAAAAAACTGTGACTAATAATATTGAAGTCATACTTAACAATCCCTGCATTATTTATATAATTGATATCTATGTCATATACATACACACAAATATACATATATACATGTATATAAGCATATCATAAATGCATATTCATGTACTGTACAGTGTATATACATATATGCATATAAATGTATATATGCATATCAGATAGACATATACATGTAAATATAACATGTTCTACTAAAATTGTGTGTGTTTGTGTGTGTGACTGTTTTGTGGTTTTAATGGACAGTGGTTTGTTAGGACAGCAATACGCTATAATCAGACAATCAGATAACAGCTCATTACTGTCCTGACAAAACACTGTCCTTAGAAACCACAAAACAGTCACACACACAAACACACACAATTTGAGTTGAACATGTTATATTTACATGCCTATTACACGTATATGTAAGTGCCTATTTACATGTATGTGTAAGTGCATATATACATGTATATGTAAGTGCATATATACATGTACTGTATATGCA
Source organism: Garcialebias charrua (assembly GCA_038048925.1). Classification (NCBI taxonomy): domain Eukaryota; kingdom Metazoa; phylum Chordata; class Actinopteri; order Cyprinodontiformes; family Rivulidae; genus Garcialebias; species Garcialebias charrua. The sequence goes on along the minus strand of JBBPBX010080448.1, from coordinate 2,102 downwards.
AATGCATTTAAACATGTAAATGCATATATGTATATATACAAGAATATGCATATATGTACATATGCATAAACATATAGATGTATATATGCATAAACATATACATGTATATATATGCATATACATATAATGTACAGATAGACATATACATGTAAATATAACATGTTCAACTGAAGTTGTGTGTGTTTGTGTGTGTGACTGTTTTGTGGTTTTTAAGGACAGTGTTTTGTCAGGACAGCAATACGCTATACAGTAATCAGACAATCAGATAACAGCTCATTACTGTCCTGACAAAACACTGTCCTTAGAAACCACAAAACAGTCACACACACAAACACACACAATTTGAGTTGAACATGTTATATTTACATGCCTATTACACGTATATGTAAGTGCCTATTTACATGTATGTGTAAGTGCATATATACATGTATATGTAAGTGCATATATACATGTACTGTATATGCAAATGCATTTAAACATGTAAATGCATATATGTATATATACAAGAATATGCATATATGTACATATGCATAAACATATAGATGTATATATGCATAAACATATACATGTATATATATGCATATACATATAATGTACAGATAGACATATACATGTAAATATAACATGTTCAACTGAAGTTGTGTGTGTTTGTATGTGTGACTGTTTTGTGGTTTTTAAGGACAGTGTTTTGTCAGGACAGTAATGAGCTGTTATCTGATTGATTGTCTGATTGTTTATAGCGTCTGACTGTCCAAACAAACAACTGTCCATAAAAACCATAGTACACTCCTATACACACCTAATTGAACATTAAGGTTGATGAAACCACACGTAGCAAGTAATTCTGTTTAGGAACACAAGAACTAAAATGTACCTTGGTATTCGTGTTTAAAGGAAGTTGATCGTGCTTCTGGCTACCTGCGATCTCCTGACTCTGGACGTGTTCACATGACATCTGTAAGAGATCATTTATACTTATATTTAGAGGAAATTCTACATTTTGATGATAGCTGCTGTCACATGTAAACCAATAAACATTACATGATTGTTTGTTTTTGGCCAAAGTATCCATCTCACATAAAGGAAAGATGGATGGACAGAGTATTTACAAAACTCCTCTCATGATAGGTGGACTAAGATGAAATTAAAATTAGCTGAATGAAAGAAAACTATAAATTTAAAAACTGTGACTAATAATATTGAAGTCATACTTAACAATCCCTGCATTATTTATATAATTGATATCTATGTCATATACATACACACAAATATACATATATACATGTATATAAGCATATCATAAATGCATATTCATGTACTGTACAGTGTATATACATATATGCATATACATGTATATATATGCATATACTGTACAGATAGACATATACATGTAAATATAACATGTTCTACTAAAATTGTGTGTGTTTGTGTGTGTGACTGTTTTGTGGTTTTAATGGACAGTGGTTTGTTAGGACAGCAATACGCTATAATCAGACAATCAGATAACAGCTCATTACTGTCCTGACAAAACACTGTCCTTAGAAACCACAAAACAGTCACACACACAAACACACACAATTTGAGTTGAACATGTTATATTTACATGCCTATTACATGTATATATAAGTGCATATATACATGTATATGTAAGTGCATATATACATGTATATGTAAGTGCATATATACATGTACTGTATATGCAAATGCATTTAAACATGTAAATGCATATATGTATATATACAAGAATATGCATATATGTACATATGCATAAACATATAGATGTATATATGCATAAACATATACATGTATATATATGCATATACATATAATGTTCAGATAGACATATACATGTAAATATAACATGTTCAACTGAAGTTGTGTGTGTTTGTGTGTGTGACCGTTTTGTGGTTTTTAAGGACAGTGTTTTGTCAGGACAGCAATACGCTATACAGTAATCAGACAATCAGATAACAGCTCATTACTGTCCTGACAAAACACTGTCCTTAGAAACCACAAAACAGTCACACACACAAACACACACAATTTGAGTTGAACATGTTATATTTACATACCTATTACATGTATATATAAGTGCATATATA
>JBBPBX010080447.1:0-16166 GCA_038048925.1 Garcialebias charrua | reverse complement strand
AAGGGCGGAGCGGCGCTAAGGCATTCACACGTGCATTTTCGTAGGAAATGCGGTTTTTCTAGTTGTGTGAATGCCAACAAGGCATTCACACTATAGAGATTGTGTTTATATTTATTTTGTGTGAATGCCAACAAGGCATTCACACTATAGAGATTGTGTTTATATTTATTATTATTCTTTATAGATGTTACTATCTTCCATCCGTACGTTTTTTGGCGTCCTACTCCTCCTAGAGTATTTGTGCCATTTCAACGATTCATATATCAAAATGTTCAGCTCGCTCAGGACAATCCAGCTATGACTTTTGGTAATGCTGCAACTTTCGCTTTTTGAAATATTAAGCCTTTTCGGCCATTTTTTTTCCATTGAAAATGAATGGGGCTAAAATGAAAAGGCCTTTTGGAGGATTTATCATATCCTAAATCTCACCAAATTTGGCAGACTCATCACTCAGACATGGGGGAGTAAAAAATGATCAACATCTCGCGTTTTCATATATGGTGAAGGGGCGTGGCCTGGCCTCAAAGTTAGGTATCTCGCCGTGAAAAACGAAACACTAATAGCACCTACACGAAAACCGTCTAATACATCAAACCTTCAGTGATTGACCCACAACCGGTCCCCTACAATACTGAATGGTCAAATCATGACATTAATTAAGCCACGCCCCCTCACAACAGGAAGTGTACAGTTATACATTGAACGTCCCGATCGGACACCTGTTACCTAATCAGCGGGACGGTCTGTCCAGTGACCGAAGACATGTTGCTGTAACAAGCTTTCCAACACTGACCGTTTTGGGTGGAGCATGTGGGCGTGGCGATGTGGCGAATCAGCCGTCACGCCGTCACAAACGAAACACTAATAGCACCTACACGAAAACAGTCTAATACATCAAACCTTCAGTGATTGACCCACATCCGGTCCCCTGCAATACTGAATGGTCAAATCATGACAATAATTAAGCCACGCCCCCTCACAACAGGAAGTGTACAGTTGTACATTGAACATCCCGATCGGACACCTGTTACCTAATCAGCGTGACGGTCTGTCCAGTGACCGAAGACATGTTGCTGTAACAAGCTTTCCACGACTGGTTGTTTTGGGTGGAGCATGTGGGCGTGGCGATGTGGCGAATCAGACGCAACGCCGTCACAATACGTTTGGCCTTTTGGGGGCTTTGTCATATCCCAAAACTCACAAAAATTGGCAGACTCATCAGGACTGGTGAACGATTACATATTTTGGGGGCGTGGCCAAAATTTCAAAAGAAACGGCTCAAGAGCGCCACCTAGAAAATTTCAAACTACCCTCCACATTGGCCTTAGTTTCACGTAGGATCATGAAATTTGGTACACTTGTCCAATTCCCCAAGACGCACAGAAAACCCTCTGGCGTCAATGTTGTACGATAAATGGGAAGGCGGCCATTTTGGAATGTGGACCAAATTGGGTGCGCGCGTTAGGTGCCGAACGGGTACGGGAGAGGCACGAGAGTGTTTCAGGGTGGACTAGCTCGACTTCCCGCGGTCGCCACGAGAAGGGCGGAGCGGCGCTAAGGCATTCACACGTGCATTTTCGTAGGAAATGCAAATTTTCTAGTTATTATTATTATTCTTATATGTTACTATCTTCCGTCCGTACGTTTTTTGGCATCCTACTCCTCCTAGAGTATTTGTGCCATTTCAACGATTCATATATCAAAATGTTCAGCTCGTTCAGGACAATCCAGCTATGACTTTTGGTAATGCTGCAAGTTGCGCTTTTTGAAATATTAAGCCTTTTCGGCCATTTTTTTCCCATTGAAAATGAATGGAGCTAAAATGAAATGGTCTTTTGGGGGCTTTATCATACCCTAAAACTCACCAAATTTGGCAGACTCATCACTCAGACATGCAGGAGTAACAAATGATCAAAACCTCGCATTTTCATATATGCTGAAGGGGCGTGGCCTGGCCTCAAAGTTAGGCATCTCGCCATGAAAAACGAAACACTAATAGCACCTACACGAAAACCGTCTAATACATCAAACCTTCAGTGATTGACCCACAACCGGTCCCTTGCAATACTGAATGGTCAAATCATGACATTAATTAAGCCACGCCCCCTCACAACAGGAAGTGTACAGTTATACATTGAACGTCCCGATCGGACACCTGTTACCTAATCAGCGTGACGGTCTGTCCAGTGACCGAAGACATGTTGCTGTAACAAGCTTTCCAACACTGACCGTTTTGGGTGGAGCATGTGGGCGTGGCGATGTGGCGAATCAGCCGTCACGCCGTCACAAACGAAACACTAATAGCACCTACACGAAAACAGTCTAATACATCAAACCTTCAGTGATTGACCCACATCCGGTCCCCTGCAATACTGAATGGTCAAATCATGACAATAATTAAGCCACGCCCCCTCACAACAGGAAGTGTACAGTTGTACATTGAAGGTCCCGATCGGACACCTGTTACCTAATCAGCGTGACGGTCTGTCCAGTGACCGAAGACATGTTGCTGTAACAAGCTTTCCAACACTGACCGTTTTGGGTGGAGCATGTGGGCGTGGCGATGTGGCGAATCAGACGTAACGCCGTCACAATACGTTTGGCCTTTTGGGAGCTTTATCATATCCCAAAACTCACCAAATTTGGCAGACTCGTCAGGACTGGTGAAAAATTACATATTTTGGGGGCGTGGCCAAAATTGCAACAGAAAGGGCTCAAGAGCGCCACCTAGAATATTTCAAATTACCCTCCGCATTGGCCTTAGTTTCACGTAGGATCATGAAATTTGGTACACCTCCCCGATTCACCAAGGCGCACAGAAAACCCTCTGGCACCAACGTTGTACGATGAAAGGAAAGGCGACCTTTTCGGCCATTTTTATCCCATTGAAAATGAATGGCGCTAAAATGAAATGGCATTTTGGGGGCTTTTTCATATCCCAAAACTCACCAAAATTGGCAGACTCATCAGGACTGGTGAACAATTACATATTTTGGGGGCGTGACCAAAATTTCAAAAGAAACGGCTCAAGAGCGCCACCTAGAAAATTTCAAACTACCCTCCGCATTGGCCTTAGTTTCACGTAGGATCATGAAATTTGGTACACTTGTCCAATTCACCAAGACGCACAGAAAACCCTCTGGCGTCAACGTTGTACGATAAATGGGAAGGCGGCCATTTTGGAATGTGGACCAAATTGGGTGCACGCACTGGGTGCCGAACGGGTACGGGAAAGGCACGAGAGTGTTTCGGGGTGGACCAGCTCGACTTCCCGCGGTCGCCGCGAGAAGGGCGGAGCGGCGCTAAGGCATTCACACGTGCATTTTCGCAGGAAATGCGGTTTTTCTAGTTATTATTATTATTCTTATATGTTACTATCTTCCGTCCGTACGTTTTTTGGCGTCCTACTCCTCCTAGAGTTTTCGTGCCATTTCAACAATTCATATATCAAAATGTTCAGCTCGTTCAGGACAATCCAGCTATGACTTTTGGTAATGCTGCAACTTTCGCTTTTTGAAATATTAAGCCTTTTCGGCCATTTTTTTTCCATTGAAAATGAATGGGGCTAAAATGAAAAGGCCTTTTGGAGGATTTATCATATCCTAAATCTCACCAAATTTGGCAGACTCATCACTCAGACATGGGGGAGTAAAAAATGATCAACATCTCGCGTTTTCATATATGGTGAAGGGGCGTGGCCTGGCCTCAAAGTTAGGTATCTCGCCGTGAAAAACGAAACACTAATAGCACCTACACGAAAACCGTCTAATACATCAAACCTTCAGTGATTGACCCACAACCGGTCCCCTACAATACTGAATGGTCAAATCATGACATTAATTAAGCCACGCCCCCTCACAACAGGAAGTGTACAGTTATACATTGAACGTCCCGATCGGACACCTGTTACCTAATCAGCGGGACGGTCTGTCCAGTGACCGAAGACATGTTGCTGTAACAAGCTTTCCAACACTGACCGTTTTGGGTGGAGCATGTGGGCGTGGCGATGTGGCGAATCAGCCGTCACGCCGTCACAAACGAAACACTAATAGCACCTACACGAAAACAGTCTAATACATCAAACCTTCAGTGATTGACCCACATCCGGTCCCCTGCAATACTGAATGGTCAAATCATGACAATAATTAAGCCACGCCCCCTCACAACAGGAAGTGTACAGTTGTACATTGAACATCCCGATCGGACACCTGTTACCTAATCAGCGTGACGGTCTGTCCAGTGACCGAAGACATGTTGCTGTAACAAGCTTTCCACGACTGGTTGTTTTGGGTGGAGCATGTGGGCGTGGCGATGTGGCGAATCAGACGCAACGCCGTCACAATACGTTTGGCCTTTTGGGGGCTTTGTCATATCCCAAAACTCACAAAAATTGGCAGACTCATCAGGACTGGTGAACGATTACATATTTTGGGGGCGTGGCCAAAATTTCAAAAGAAACGGCTCAAGAGCGCCACCTAGAAAATTTCAAACTACCCTCCACATTGGCCTTAGTTTCACGTAGGATCATGAAATTTGGTACACTTGTCCAATTCACCAAGACGCACAGAAAACCCTCTGGCGTCAACGTTGTACGATAAATGGGAAGGCGGCCATTTTGGAATGTGGACCAAATTGGGTGCACGCATTGGGTGCCGAACGGGCACGGGAAAGGCACGAGAGTGTTTCAGGGTGGACCAGCTCGACTTCCCGCGGTCGCCACGAGAAGGGCGGAGCGGCGCTAAGGCATTCACACGTGCATTTTCGCAGGAAATGCGGTTTTTCTAGTTATAGTTACTATCTTCCGTCCGTACGTTTTTTGGCACGCTACTCCTCCTAGAGTATTTGTGCCATTTCAACGATTCATATATCAAAATGTTCAGCTCGTTCAGGACAATCCAGCTATGACTTTTGGTAATGCTGCAAGTTGCGCTTTTTGAAATATTAAGCCTTTTCGGCCATTTTTTTCCCATTGAAAATGAATGGAGCTAAAATGAAATGGTCTTTTGGGGGCTTTATCATACCCTAAAACTCACCAAATTTGGCAGACTCATCACTCAGACATGCAGGAGTAACAAATGATCAAAACCTCGCATTTTCATATATGCTGAAGGGGCGTGGCCTGGCCTCAAAGTTAGGCATCTCGCCATGAAAAACGAAACACTAATAGCACCTACACGAAAACCGTCTAATACATCAAACCTTCAGTGATTGACCCACAACCACTCCCCTGCAATACTGAATGGTCAAATCATGACATTAATTAAGCCACGCCCCCTCACAACAGGAAGTGTACAGTTATACATTGAACGTCCCGATCGGACACCTGTTACCTAATCAGCGGGACGGTCTGTCCAGTGACCGAAGACATGTTGCTGTAACAAGCTTTCCAACACTGACCGTTTTGGGTGGAGCATGTGGGCGTGGCGATGTGGCGAATCAGCCGTCACGCCGTCACAAACGAAACACTAATAGCACCTACACGAAAACAGTCTAATACATCAAACCTTCAGTGATTGACCCACAACCACTCCCCTGCAATACTGAATGGTCAAATCATGACATTAATTAAGCCACGCCCCCTCACAACAGGAAGTGTACAGTTATACATTGAACGTCCCGATCGGACACCTGTTACCTAATCAGCGGGACGGTCTGTCCAGTGACCGAAGACATGTTGCTGTAACAAGCTTTCCAACACTGACCGTTTTGGGTGGAGCATGTGGGCGTGGCGATGTGGCGAATCAGCCGTCACGCCGTCACAAACGAAACACTAATAGCACCTACACGAAAACAGTCTAATACATCAAACCTTCAGTGATTGACCCACATCCGGTCCCCTGCAATACTGAATGGTCAAATCATGACAATAATTAAGCCACGCCCCCTCACAACAGGAAGTGTACAGTTATACATTGAACGTCCCGATCGGACACCTGTTACCTAATCAGCGGGACGGTCTGTCCAGTGACCGAAGACATGTTGCTGTAACAAGCTTTCCAACACTGACCGTTTTGGGTGGAGCATGTGGGCGTGGCGATGTGGCGAATCAGCCGTCACGCCGTCACAAACGAAACACTAATAGCACCTACACGAAAACAGTCTAATACATCAAACCTTCAGTGATTGACCCACATCCGGTCCCCTGCAATACTGAATGGTCAAATCATGACAATAATTAAGCCACGCCCCCTCACAACAGGAAGTGTACAGTTGTACATTGAACATCCCGATCGGACACCTGTTACCTAATCAGCGTGACGGTCTGTCCAGTGACCGAAGACATGTTGCTGTAACAAGCTTTCCACGACTGGTTGTTTTGGGTGGAGCATGTGGGCGTGGCGATGTGGCGAATCAGACGTAACGCCGTCACAATACGTTTGGCCTTTTGGGAGCTTTATCATATCCCAAAACTCACCAAATTTGGCAGACTCGTCAGGACTGGTGAAAAATTACATATTTTGGGGGCGTGGCCAAAATTGCAACAGAAAGGGCTCAAGAGCGCCACCTAGAAAATTTCAAACTACCCTCCGCATTGGCCTTAGTTTCACGTAGGATCATGAAATTTGGTACACTTGTCCAATTCACCAAGACGCACAGAAAACCCTCTGGCGTCAACGTTGTACGATAAATGGGAAGGCGGCCATTTTGGAATGTGGACCAAATTGAGTGCACGCACTAGGTGCCGAACGGGTACGGGAAAGGCACGAGAGTGTTTCGGGGTGGACCAGCTCGACTTCCCGCGGTCGCCGCGAGAAGGGCGGAGCGGCGCTAAGGCATTCACACGTGCATTTTCGCAGGAAATGCGGTTTTTCTAGTTGTGTGAATGCCAACAAGGCATTCACACTATAGAGATTGTGTTTATATTTATTATTGTGTGAATGCCAACAAGGCATTCACACTATAGAGATTGTGTTTATATTTATTATTATTATTCTTTATAGATGTTACTATCTTCCATCCGTACGTTTTTTGGCGTCCTACTCCTCCTACAGTTTTCGTGCCATTTCAACAATTCATATATCAAAATGTTCAGCTCGTTCAGGACAATCCAGCTATGACTTTTGGTAATGTTGCAACTTTCGCTTTTTGAAATATTAAGCCTTTTCGGCCATTTTTTTCCCATTGAAAATGAATGGAGCTAAAATGAAATGGCCTTTTGGAGGATTTATCATATCCTAAATCTCACCAAATTTGGCAGACTCATCACTCAGACATGGGGGAGTAAAAAATGATCAAAACCTCATGTTTTCATATATGCTGAAGGGGCGTGGCCTGTCCTCAAAGTTAGCTATCTCGCCATGAAAAACGAAAAACTAATAGCACCTACACGAAAACCGTCTAATACATCAAACCTTCAGTGATTGACCCACAACCAGTCCCCTGCAATACTGAATGGTCAAATCATGACATTAATTAAGCCACGCCCCCTCACAACAGGAAGTGTACAGTTGTACATTGAACGTCCCGATCGGACACATGTTACCTAATCAGCGTGACGGTCTGTCCAGTGACCGAAGACATGTTGCTGTAACAAGCTTTCCAACACTGACCGTTTTGGGTGGAGCATGTGGGCGTGGCGATGTGGCGAATCAGACGTAACGCCGTCACAAACGAAACACTAATAGCACCTACACGAAAACTGTCTAATACATCAAACCTTCAGTGATTGACCCACATCCGGTCCCCTGCAATACTGAATGGTCAAATCATGACATTAATTAAGCCACGCCCCCTCACAACAGGAAGTGTACAGTTGTACATTGAACGTCCCGATCGGACACCTGTTACCTAATCAGCGTGACGGTGTGTCCAGTGACCGAAGACATGTTGGTCTAACAAGCTTTCCAACACTGACCGTTTTGGGTGGAGCATGTGGGCGTGGCGATGTGGCGAATCAGACGTAACGCCGTCACAATACGTTTGGCCTTTTGGGAGCTTTATCATATCCCAAAACTCACCAAATTTGGCAGACTCGTCAGGACTGGTGAAAAATTACATATTTTGGGGGCGTGGCCAAAATTGCAAAAGAAACGGCTCAAGAGCGCCACCTAGAATATTTCAAACTACCCTCCGCATTGGCCTTAGTTTCACGTAGGATCATGAAATTTGGTACACTTGTCCAATTCACCAAGACGCACAGAAAACCCTCTGGCGTCAACGTAATACGATAAATGGGAAGGCGGCCATTTTGGAATGTGGACCAAATTGGGTGCACGCATTGGGTGCCCAATGGGTACGGGAAAGGCACGAGAGTGTTTCAGGGTGAACTAGCTCGACTTCCCGCGGGCGCCACAAGAAGGGCGGAGCGGCGCTAAGGCATTCACACGTGCATTTTCGCAGGAAATGCAAATTTTCTAGTTATTATTATTATTCTTATATGTTACTATCTTCCGTCCGTACGTTTTTTGACGTCCTACTCCTCCTAGAGTATTTGTGCCATTTCAACGATTCATATATCAAAATGTTCAGCTCGCTCAGGACAATCCAGCTATGACTTTTGGTAATGCTGCAACTTTAGCTTTTTGAGATATCTAGCCTTTTCGGCCATTTTTTTCCCATTGAAAATGAATGGAGCTAAAATGAAATGGCCTTTTGGAGGATTTATCATATCCTAAATCTCACCAAATTTGGCAGACTCATCATTCAGACATGGGGGAGTAATAAATGATCAACAACTCGCGTTTTCATATATGCTGAAGGGGCGTGGCCTGGCCTCAAGGTTAGGTATCTCGCCATGAAAAACGAAACACTAATAGCACCTACACGAAAACCGTCTAATACATCAAACCTTCAGTGATTGACCCACAACCGGTCCCCTACAATACTGAATGGTCAAATCATGACATTAATTAAGCCACGCCCCCTCACAACAGGAAGTGTACAGTTATACATTGAACGTCCCGATCGGACACCTGTTACCTAATCAGCGGGACGGTCTGTCCAGTGACCGAAGACATGTTGCTGTAACAAGCTTTCCAACACTGACCGTTTTGGGTGGAGCATGTGGGCGTGGCGATGTGGCGAATCAGCCGTCACGCCGTCACAAACGAAACACTAATAGCACCTACACGAAAACAGTCTAATACATCAAACCTTCAGTGATTGACCCACATCCGGTCCCCTGCAATACTGAATGGTCAAATCATGACAATAATTAAGCCACGCCCCCTCACAACAGGAAGTGTACAGTTGTACATTGAACATCCCGATCGGACACCTGTTACCTAATCAGCGTGACGGTCTGTCCAGTGACCGAAGACATGTTGCTGTAACAAGCTTTCCACGACTGGTTGTTTTGGGTGGAGCATGTGGGCGTGGCGATGTGGCGAATCAGACGTAACGCCGTCACAATACGTTTGGCCTTTTGGGAGCTTTATCATATCCCAAAACTCACCAAATTTGGCAGACTCGTCAGGACTGGTGAAAAATTACATATTTTGGGGGCGTGGCCAAAATTGCAACAGAAAGGGCTCAAGAGCGCCACCTAGAATATTTCAAATTACCCTCCGCATTGGCCTTAGTTTCACGTAGGATCATGAAATTTGGTACACTTGTCCAATTCACCAAGACGCACAGAAAACCCTCTGGCGTCAACGTTGTACGATAAATGGGAAGGCGGCCATTTTGGAATGTGGACCAAATCGGGTGCGTGCATTGGGTGCCGAACGGGTACGGGAAAGGCACGAGAGCGTTTCGGGGTGGACCAGCTCGACTTCCCGCGGTCGCCGCGAGAAGGGCGGAGCGGCGCTAAGGCATTCACACGTGCATTTTCGTAGGAAATGCGGTTTTTCTAGTTGTGTGAATGCCAACAAGGCATTCACACTATAGAGATTGTGTTTATATTTGTGTGAATGCCAACAAGGCATTCACACTATAGAGATTGTGTTTATATTTGTGTGAATGCCAACAAGGCATTCACACTATAGAGATTGTGTTTATATTTATATGTTACTATCTTCATTCCGTACGTTTTTTGGCATGTAACTACTCGCACAGTTTTGGTGCGATTTCAACAATTCATATATCAAAATGTTCAGCTCATTTAGGACAATCCGGCTATGACTTTTGGTAATGCTGCAACTTTAGCTTTTTGAGATATTCAGCCTTTTCGGCCATCTTTTTCCCATTGAAAATGAATGGAGCTAAAATGAAATGGCCTTTTGGGGGCTTCATCATATCCTAAATCTCACCAAATTTGGCAGACTCATCACTCATACATGGGGGAGTAAAAAATGATCAACACCTCGCGTTTTCATATATGCTGAAGGGGCGTGGCCTGGCCTCAATGTTAGGCATCTCGCCATGAAAAACGAAACACTAATAGCACCTACACGAAAACCGTCTAATACATCAAACCTTCAGTGATTGACCCACATCCGGTCCCCTGCAATACTGAATGGTCAAATCATGACATTAATTAAGCCACGCCCCCTCACAACAGGAAGTGTACAGTTGTACATTGAACGTCCCGATCGGACACCTGTTACCTAATCAGCGTGACGGTCTGTCCAGTGACCGAAGACATGTTGCTGTAACAAGCTTTCCAACACTGACCGTTTTGGGTGGAGCATGTGGGCGTGGCAATGTGGCGAATCAGACGTAACGCCGTCACAAACGAAACACTAATAGCACCTACACGAAAACTGTCTAATACATCAAACCTTCAATGATTGACCCACATCCGGTCCCCTGCAATACTGAATGGTCAAATCATGACATTAATTAAGCCACGCCCCCTCACAACAGGAAGTGTACAGTTTTACATTGAATGTCCCGATCAGACACCTGTTACCTAATCAGCGTGACGGTCCGTCCAGTGACCGAAGACATGTTGCTGTAACAAGCTTTCCAACACTGACCGTTTTGGGTGGAGCATGTGGGCGTGGCGATGTGGCGAATCAGACGTAACGCCGTCACAATACGTTTGGCATTTTGGGGGCTTTATCATATCCCAAAACTCACCAAATTTGGCAGACTCATCGGGACTGGTGAAAAATTACATATTTTGGGGGCGTGGCCAAAATTACAAAAGAAACGGCTCAAGAGCGCCACCTAGAATAATTCAAACTACCCTCCGCTTTGGCCTTAGTTTCATGTAGGATCATGAAATTTGGTACACTTGTCCAATTCATCAAGACGCACAGAAAACCCTCTGGCATCAACGTTGTACGATAAATAGGAAGGCGGCCATTTTGGAATGTGGACAAAATCGGGTGCACGCATTGGGTGCCGAACAGGTACGGGAAAGGCACGAGAGCATTTCAGGGTGGACTAGCTCGACTTCCCGCGGTTGCCACGAGAAGGGCGGAGCGGCGCTAAGGCATTCACACGTGCATTTTCGCAGGAAATGCGGTTTTTCTAGTTAATATTATTCCAGTTACTATCTTCCATCCGTACGTTTTTTGGCACGCTACTCCTCCTACAGTTTTTGTGCCAATTCAACAAATCATATATCAAAATGTTCAGCTCGCTCAGGACAATCCAGCTATGACTTTTGGTAATGATGCAACTTTAGCTTTTTGAGATATTTAGCCTTTTCGGCCATTTTTTCCCATTGAAAATGAATGGAGCTAAAATGAAATGGCCTTTTGGAGGATTTATCATATCCTAAATCTCACCAAATTTGGCAGACTCATCACTCAGACATGGGGGAGTAAAAAATGATCAAAACCTCGCGTTTTTATATATGGTGAAGGGGCGTGGCCTGGCCTCAAAGTTAGGTATCTCGCCATGAAAAACGAAACACTAATAGCACCTACACGAAAACCGTCTAATACATCAAACCTTCAGTGATTGACCCACAACCGGTCCCCTACAATACTGAATGGTCAAATCATGACATTAATTAAGCCACGCCCCCTCACAACAGGAAGTGTACAGTTATACATTGAACGTCCCGATCGGACACCTGTTACCTAATCAGCGGGACGGTCTGTCCAGTGACCGAAGACATGTTGCTGTAACAAGCTTTCCAACACTGACCGTTTTGGGTGGAGCATGTGGGCGTGGCGATGTGGCGAATCAGCCGTCACGCCGTCACAAACGAAACACTAATAGCACCTACACGAAAACAGTCTAATACATCAAACCTTCAGTGATTGACCCACATCCGGTCCCCTGCAATACTGAATGGTCAAATCATGACAATAATTAAGCCACGCCCCCTCACAACAGGAAGTGTACAGTTGTACATTGAACATCCCGATCGGACACCTGTTACCTAATCAGCGTGACGGTCTGTCCAGTGACCGAAGACATGTTGCTGTAACAAGCTTTCCACGACTGGTTGTTTTGGGTGGAGCATGTGGGCGTGGCGATGTGGCGAATCAGACGTAACGCCGTCACAATACGTTTGGCCTTTTGGGAGCTTTATCATATCCCAAAACTCACCAAATTTGGCAGACTCGTCAGGACTGGTGAAAAATTACATATTTTGGGGGCGTGGCCAAAATTGCAACAGAAAGGGCTCAAGAGCGCCACCTAGAATATTTCAAATTACCCTCCGCATTGGCCTTAGTTTCACGTAGGATCATGAAATTTGGTACACTTGTCCAATTCACCAAGACGCACAGAAAACCCTCTGGCGTCAACGTTGTACGATAAATGGGAAGGCGGCCATTTTGGAATGTGGACCAAATTGAGTGCACGCACTGGGTGCCGAACGGGTACGGGAAAGGCACGAGAGTGTTTCGGGGTGGACCAGCTCGACTTCCCGCGGTCGCCGCGAGAAGGGCGGAGCGGCGCTAAGGCATTCACACGTGCATTTTCGCAGGAAATGCGGTTTTTCTAGTTATTTATAGATGTTACTATCTTCATTCCGTACGTTTTTTGGCATGTAACTACTCGCACAGTTTTGGTGCCATTTCAACAATTCATATATCAAAATGTCCAGCTCGTTCAGGACAATCCGGCTATGACTTTTGGTAATGCTGCAACTTTAGCTTTTTGAATTATTTAGCCTTTTCGGCCATTTTTTTCCCATTGAAAATGAATGGAGCTAAAATGAAATGGCATGTTGGGGGCTTTATCATATCCTAAATCTCACCAAATTTGGCAGACTCATCACTCAGACATGGGGGAGTAAAAAATGATCAAAACCTCACGTTTTCATATATGCTGAAGGGGCGTGGCCTGGCCTCAAAATTAGGCATCTCGCCATGAAAAACGAAACACTAATAGCACCTACACGAAAACCGTCTAATACATCAAACCTTCAGTGATTGACCCACAACCGGTCCCTTACAATACTGAATGGTCAAATCATGACATTAATTAAGCCACGCCCCCTCACAACAGGAAGTGTACAGTTATACATTGAACGTCCCGATCGGACACCTGTTACCTAATCAGCGGGACGGTCTGTCCAGTGACCGAAGACATGTTGCTGTAACAAGCTTTCCAACACTGACCGTTTTGGGTGGAGCATGTGGGCGTGGCGATGTGGCGAATCAGCCGTCACGCCGTCACAAACGAAACACTAATAGCACCTACACGAAAACAGTCTAATACATCAAACCTTCAGTGATTGACCCACATCCGGTCCCCTGCAATACTGAATGGTCAAATCATGACAATAATTAAGCCACGCCCCCTCACAACAGGAAGTGTACAGTTGTACATTGAACGTCCCGATCGGACACCTGTTACCTAATCAGCGTGACGGTCTGTCCAGTGACCGAAGACATGTTGCTGTAACAAGCTTTCCACGACTGGTTGTTTTGGGTGGAGCATGTGGGCGTGGCGATGTGGCGAATCAGACGTAACGCCGTCACAATACGTTTGGCCTTTTGGGAGCTTTATCATATCCCAAAACTCACCAAATTTGGCAGACTCGTCAGGACTGGTGAAAAATTACATATTTTGGGGGCGTGGCCAAAATTGCAACAGAAAGGGCTCAAGAGCGCCACCTAGAATATTTCAAATTACCCTCCGCATTGGCCTTAGTTTCACGTAGGATCATGAAATTTGGTACACTTGTCCAATTCACCAAGACGCACAGAAAACCCTCTGGCGTCAACGTTGTACGATAAATGGGAAGGCGGCCATTTTGGAATGTGGACCAAATCGGGTGCACGCACTGGGTGCCGAACGGGTACGGGAAAGGCACGAGAGTGTTTCGGGGTGGACCAGCTCGACTTCCCGCGGTCGCCGCGAGAAGGGCGGAGCGGCGCTGAGGCATTCACACGTGCATTTTCGTAGGAAATGCGGTTTTTCTAGTGTTACAATTACATCTGTTACTATCCTGATTCCGTACGTTTTTTGGCACGCTACTC
This sequence comes from Garcialebias charrua, assembly GCA_038048925.1. Taxonomy (NCBI): domain Eukaryota; kingdom Metazoa; phylum Chordata; class Actinopteri; order Cyprinodontiformes; family Rivulidae; genus Garcialebias; species Garcialebias charrua. Next base: position 1,893 of record JBBPBX010080447.1, on the reverse strand, counting down.
CTCCTACAGTTTTTGTGCTATTTCAACAATTCATATATCAAAATGTTCAGCTCATTCAGGACATGATGGCTATGACTTTTGGTATTGGTGCAACTTTAGCTTTTTGAAATATTCAGCCTTTTCGGCCATTTTTTTCCCATTGAAAATGAATGGAGCTCAAATGAACTCAATGAGCTCATTTTACACCCTTGATATCTTTGGAACTCATTACAATATTTCACTACTCCTTTCACATTTTGGACCAACTCAGCTTCCTTCAGCTTCCTTGTACAAATTTTTTTAAAAAATTCAGCTACTTTCAGCTAATTTCAGCTGTTTCTTCAACTGCTTTGCGCTCTTTTCAGCTTTATGCAGCTTACTTCAACATTTTTGTACTTCTTCTGACTTATTTCTGCTAATTTCAGATCATTATGCTCCTTTCAGATAATTTTTGAAAGATTAAGATATTTTTGCTATTTTAGCTAGTATTTAGCTGTTTATGCAAATTTCACCTTTTTCAGCTATTTCAAACAATTTTTTTTAATCAATCCAACTTTTTTCAGCCTAATTCAGCAAAACCATGTTCTACCAACTTCCTTCTGGTAATTTAAGATATTTTCTGCTTGTTTTAGCTGTTGTTCAGCTGTTTTTGACCAATTTCAGCTGATGGCTGCCAACGCTCTTTTCAAATTGCTTTAACTCGGCCATCTTTTTACATAGAGAGCCGAAATTTGGTGAGGTTGTAGCCATAAACATTCTCTATCATGCTTTAGGTGAAGCGGCCATTTTGATTGAACATGCAAGTTGGGTGAAGCGGCCATTTTGGCATTCACACATGCATTTTCTCAGGAAATGCAATCTAGTTGTGTGAATGCCAACAAGGCATTCACACTATAGAGATTGTGTTTATATTTATTATTATCTACAGTTTATAGATGTTACTATCTTCATTCCGTACGTTTTTTGGCATGTAACTACTCGCACAGTTTTGGTGCGATTTCAACAATTCATATATCAAAATGTTCAGCTCATTTAGGACAATCCGGCTATGACTTTTGGTAATGCTGCAACTTTAGCTTTTTGAGATATTCAGCCTTTTCGGCCATCTTTTTCCCATTGAAAATGAATGGAGCTAAAATGAAATGGCCGTTTGGGAGCTTTATCATATCCTAAATCTTACCAAATTTGGCAGACTCATCACTCAGACATGGGGGAGTAAAAAATGATCAAAACCTCATGTTTTCATATATGATGAAGGGGCGTGGCCTGGCCTCAAAGTTAGGTATCTCGCCATGAAAAACGAAACACTAATAGCACCTACACGAAAACTGTCTAATACATCAAACCTTCAGTGATTGACCCACAACCAGTCCCCTGCAATACTGAATGGTCAAATCATGACATTAATTAAGCCACGCCCCCTCACAACAGGAAGTGTACAGTTGTACATTGAACGTCCCGATCGGACACCTGTTACCTAATCAGCGTGACGGCCTGTCCAGTGACCAAAGACATGTTGTTGTAACAAGCTTTCCAACACTGACCGTTTTGGGTGGAGCATGTGGGCGTGGCGATGTGGCGAATCAGACGTAACGCCGTCACAATACGTTTGGCTTTTTGGGGGCTTTATCATATCCCAAAACTCACAAAATTTGGCAGACTCATCAGGACTGGTGAAAGATTACATATTTTAGGGGCGTGGCTAAAATTGCAAAAGAAACGGCTCAAGAGCGCCACCTAGAATATTTCAAACTACCCTCCGCATTGGCCTTAGTTTCACTTAGGATCATGAAATTTGGTACACTTGTCCAATTCACCAAGACGCACAGAAAACCCTCTGGCATCAACGTTGTACGATAAATGGGAAGGCGGCCATTTTGGAAAGTGGACCAAATTGGGTGCATGCGTTGGGTG
>JBBPBX010080445.1:0-16167 GCA_038048925.1 Garcialebias charrua | reverse complement strand
ACATAGACACAAACGAGACAAACAACCATTCACTCTCTCACTCACACCTAGAGACAATTTAGAGTTACAATCAGTCTAACATGCATGTTTTTGACCTGTGGGAGGAAACTGGAGTACACGGAGAAAACTCACAAATGCACGGAGTAAACATGCAAACTCCACCCAGGAAGGGCCCCGGACCGAGATTTGAACCAGGGACCTGCTCGCTGAGAGGCAGCAGCTCTACCAGTTGCACCACTGTGCTGCCCTGATAGTTTGTCCCCTGAGCATATTTTGTAGCTGACCCCTGCTGTATCAGTTGCTGTGTGAGTTAAAAATGTGTAAACCATAACATTTAGGTTATCATAATCAACCACTATCCTCTTTCCATTCCTTCCTCTGACAATCATTCTGAACAGGAAAAGAAATCACCTGGTAAAGGAAGTCCTCGCAGCCGCATCCCACGTTTGGTCCCTCACCCTTTCCATCCAACAGACAAAGGGTCACCTCTGTCTGACTCCCCTTTCTCCGAGGAGGAGGGTAAAGAGTGTGATGTCAGCTCGGACCACTCCAAGAGGACCATCAGCACAAACAGCTTTTGCTCCGGTAAGACGTTCTGCTCCAGGTCAGCTGTGTCTTTTAAATGATGTAGGGTTGTTGTTTTTTTTTGCCACTTTATATAAACTTAACTGAACCGATTCCATCATATAAAGCTTAGAAACATTTGCAGCCATTTGCAGACTGCAGGTATCACATCACCTTGCAATGCACTTACTGATGAGTGAAAAAGGGGTTGTACCATCTCAAACAGATTATGTATTTTTATGTTGACTTTATCTGCGTCCTGTTAACAAACAGAACATGTCCCTGTGTGTGTGAGCAGCCATCATGTAAGCTTTAAAGGACAACACCCACCATGTTTTCAAATTGCATCGCCATTAATATTTATTAGTTTATTTTAAAATAAAACAGGAGCGTTTATTTATATTGTAGAGAAATAAAGCTAAATGTGTTATTTCATGATTTATAGCAGATTTTAGCATGCAGCTCCGGGAAAATCTGCCCCTCTCCATATATGGGCATTGACATCACTGAAGTTTCCGCCTTGGAGTTATAGGCGGAGTTATAACAAGCATGCATCAACTTCTGACCAGAGAATACAACTAATAAAAACGATGTGTGGGACAAACGTCAGACTTTTACAAGTAGTCGTGTTGTGTCATTTTAATATTTCCTCAGTAATAATTGTACAACTGTCTGCTGATCAGCACAGCACCTCCGTTGCTCAGAGGAAGAAAAAAAAGCGAAACATATTTAATATTCCCTTGTTAATAAATCTGCATGTTGATTAGTCCCGCGTCACTCAATGATGTCATATTCTGAGCGTGCATCCACTTTTTATTCTCTCCCCGTGACCTGACAGCCAGGTCGGGGAGTACAGAATTAAAAAGGCAGCCGCAGAGGAGCTATGAGCGTGCGTGCTCCCCGCCAGGCTACGGAGCCGAGCCCTGATGAAACGCGGAGCCGGGAGAAGACACGCGGCTGGCTCCTCTCATGGGCAGAGTGAGAGCAGCAACAGTTTTAACCGCAGCGTGAAGGAACTTCAAAGGTGACCAGCAGAACGCAGCCGGGAGAAGACGCGGCTGGCTCCGAGGCAGCGGGCAGAGGAGTGAGTGAGAGCAGCGTTTTAACCACAGCGGTGTTCTAATAAATAAATAAATAAAAACGGAGCGCTGGTCCAGCTGGTCCAGCTGTACACACAACTGCACCAGGAAATATTTAGAGATCACGCATCCACGTAGGACACGATCAACTGCAGTTCTCTCATAAACCTCCATGGCGAACTCACTCCTGCCTTTTTAGGGGGAGACTTCAATGACGTGATTTCACACTTCGGCAATCTTCGGCCGGGTTTCCGGATTCATCCGGGACTCGGTTGTTTTTTTGTTGTTGTTTTTTAACGCTCGCCTGGCCCAATTGCAAAAATGAAAATAGACATCATATTCTACTACAGTAATTGTCCAATATGGTGAATTGTTACTGTCATGGTGGCTGTTGTCCTTTAATAGTCAGAAAGCAGCAGGGGCTGAACCTGGAGCTCAGAATCACTGCCTGTTTTTGGCTGTTACCAGTCTGTGTGCCTGTTTGCAATAGATGACACTGGCTGCCCCACTAGTCAGTCTGTGTCCCCCTCCAAAACCCCGTCAGGCTCAGAGCGCAGTGCCCACGGATCGCCAACACTCCCAGAGCGCAAGACCAAAGTGAAAAGGGTGAGGATGATGACGGAGGGCAGCGGGGAGGCACGAAGTGTGCCGAGGCACAAGAGGGAGCTGAGGTCAGCCATGAAGGCCAGAGGTAAGAAACAGCAAAAGAGCACAATAATGGACAAAAACTTTTTGTATTTTGCACCATGAAAACGCAAAAGGTGGAAAATATTGTTTTTTTCCTGCATGAGTCTGTTCTTAAATTATATCACAATAGATTTTAGGGACGCTTTTAGAAAAATAAAAATAAAGTGCAGGTCTGCAGCTGATTACATCTGAGTTAATCCATTACACGATGGCCAATACATCTAATCACATCATGCACAAAAAATGACCAAAACCCAGTTAAAATGATAAATATTTTGCTGTGGTTTTAGCCCAAACATTTACTTTGAGCACAAACTGATCACAAGGTCCTTGCTCAAAACTTTGGCATTAATTGTTGGAGTCAGCCCTGTTTGTCTGTTAGCAAAATATCTCATCACTGAACAGATTTTAATCAAACTCAAAAAGTACTTTTTGGATGTAAAGCTACAACTGATTAACTTTTGAAGTTAATCCAATCCAAGATGCCTACCACAGCTAATTGACTTTAGCCAACACAGTAAATTTTACAGATACTTTACTGAGCTAAACTTTGCTATGGTAGTAGTTGAGAATCATCCTCAACACATATTTTGAAAACTAATGGATCACAAGTGCTTGAGTGAAATCACACAAAATAATATAAACTGCATCAATTACCAGACGTTTTCCAAAAACCCAAGGCACAAAGCAGTTAATTTGTCACATGTCAGCAGCGTGTGCAGGCGTGCACAAACAGCATTAATGACATCAGATTGGCTTTCCCTCAAAGAGACAGTGATAAGTTATCTGTGTGTTTTGTTTATCAGAGGAGAAAGAGTGATTGAGTCAGAGCTAGAAGGAAATGTGGTTGAACATGGTTCAGGAGCTCAGCCAATTAATGTGATTAGTAGGAGGTTACTACTATGACTGGATCAACCCACACTCAGCTGATCACCAAGTGAAGGATCACTGAATTTGGATACTCTGGTGTCACAGTCATTGCACGTTACCATGGTGTTGTTTAATGGAAAAAGATGTTTCTCAGGTAGGACTTTGAAATTACATTTGATGTCAGCTTAACATTTTAATGATGGATGTTTACTCGCTTTAACACAAATTGTCCCTCAGGCTTTTCCTGAGGTTGTTCTTCATGGAGTGAGGATATTCTCAAAATTTCAGCAGATTATGTTACACACCAAGTCTGAATGTGATCGTTTAAGGTGTCAAACCTTTTTTTTTTTTTTCAACATGTTCTGCCCCAGATGTCTTGAATATAACCTGTTAAAGAATACTGGTAGCAACTTATTGAAATTGTTTGTAGCTGAAAAGTGGTAGGCAGTTAAAGGATCTACAGTATTTAACCGTTTTTATTTTTTATTGAAAACTTTTTGGCTCCAACAACCTCATTTACAGATGCACACACAGATTTTAAATGTTCCCAGTTATTTTTTTGTAAATGCAGGAACAATATTTTATCACGTGTTTATAAGTTTAATTATGTAAAAAGCAAAGAAAATACACTATTAAACAGCAGTAACTCTCAGACTCTCTAAATGAAAGGCAAATTAGGCCTAGGCTATACATTTTTTTATTCAATTTTAGAGCTGATAAAATACATCTCACTCAACTAATAAAAACATAATTAAATTAATAAAATAATGCATACAGATGAGAGACAAACACCCATTAAATTTACAGGTACTTTAAATTGTCAATAGGCCTACAGTAATTATTTTTATTTCCTCAAGGAAATTATTTGACTTAAATAATAGGAGTTGTGGGTTTGACTTATTATTGGAAAATATTTTATACATTGAGGTATATTTTATTGTTCATATAGGCTGTTGCATTATCATAAAGTAGTGTAGTTTAGACCTTGCTGTTTTACCAGATACCTGCTGGGACTCATCAGACAACATGGCACAGCTAGCTACTGAAGCTTTTTTTGTTTGTTTTGCAAACATTTAAGCTGTTGGCTATTCTTTTCAGATAAACAAAAATATTCCTTTATCTGTTTTAGAAGATAATACGTTCATAGTCTTTTGTCCCTAATTTGGTAACACATTATACAAGTTGTCTTTTTAGCAAAGCTTTGCTCTGTTTTTTTCAAAGTTTCTATAGTTAGCTCCGGTTAGCTAAGCTAGCTTTAGTATGATATTTAAATTTAAGTTGAGTGGTAAAATGTTTACAGTACTTAGATTTCTTAAATTATAGCCTATGTTCTTACTGGACATAAGGCTAAAACTATTTGTTACTTAATTTTCTGTAGTGATTTTGCAAAAGTGCCTTTAAGCCATATATATATTTTTTGAGTTAACAGAGAATGGGACTACTAGCAGGTAACTTTTTTTCCTACAAAACTTGTTTGTGTATTTAAGTGTTTGTGGAACTTTTGCTATATATTTGCAATAGAGCTGTGAATACAATAAATATTTTTGCAATTTTTTTCAATAAAAGCTCATTTTGATTCTGCTAGCATGCTAACATGCTATATCCCCCTGCAGGAAGTGAGGCAGACTTCAGCTCCTCCAGCAGCACAGGCAGCTTGAAGACCAAGGAGAGCCTCACCTCCAGCTCAGTTGTTGGGAAGAAACCTTCACGGAGGCATGTAGTCATACACTTAAGTTATTTATGTACCTTTATGTGTGGCCAAAATACCCAGGAACTACTTTTTGAAAAATTCCACCTGTTTCAGCTAAAAGGCATCTTGAAAAAAAAGTAGAGTATGCAGAAAACATTTAATTTACTTCAGTTTTACTTTTTTTCTTTGCTATTCTCATCATATTTAAATTTGTTTGCAGTCGTGGCGCTCACATCCGACCGCTCCCGGTGTTCAAACCACCTGGTGTCCCAACTGTTTCCCACGATGCTGAACTTTACGCTCCCTACAGAACTCCACCCAGGACGTCGTCCTCCACCTTCAGCAGCAGCTGCAACTCCAGCCCCACTTCAAGGTATCCATCATGAATTCAAGTGTCATGACTTTATTTTTCTCTCATCTTCGAGAACTTGGATTTCAAGTTTTAAGTGAGATGCTCTGATCATTAGTTATGATTTATTTTTTCCTTCTTGCATTATTCAACATTCAACTCATTCGGTGGGGGTGGCAGGTTATGATATGGTTTAAGAAAGCCAATGCTCAAACCTGCTTGGCTAAATCAGGCATGGATTATAACTGGGATTATATTGACCACGATTTGACAGATTCATCAGCATTTCATACAGCAAATGTCTAAATGTGCTACACAGTCATCCCGCTGACTAAATTGAAATCGGATTTTTGGCTGATTAAGGACCACACTGAGCAGAGTGGCTTGAACACAATGACCTGTCTTGATACCGCCCAATTTGCATCGACAGTCCCACCCACAGAGCAGGGAAACCAGTCACACAGGCAAATCACACACATGTAATGGACCTACCCAGGGTCAAACTAGGGTTTTCGAACTGTCCAGTGATGACCTTTACTGACCACTCAGTAAAGCAAGACATTTACTATAAAATCATTCATTTAGCTATAATCTGATAAATATAGTCACCAAAAGAGACTATTTCTATCTTTGATTTTATTCTAATGTGATCAAAAGAATAACTTTTGTCATTTTCATGATGTGTGCTTTTAAGCTGTGTCATTCTGTAAGAGTTAAACTGTGTTCACTGCTTATCTTGATTTTATTCTAATGTAATCAAGAATAACTTTTCTCATTTTCATGATATGTGCTTTTATGCTGTGTTATTCTGAAATGTGTTAATTACTGTCTTCACTGCTGTGTTTAAAGGTGAAGCCTTCGGGTCACAGAGACCGGACGGTTTTGTTTAGAAACTCAGAGACAGTCTCATGAGCAGGGCTCCAGCTTTATCTATCTTTTTCCTAAACATTTCTCTCTGCTGCTGCTTGTAACCTTGGGTCCTGATAAGACAAGTGAACTCCTCTCTTTGTTCCTGCTTTAAGTTCTAAACTGTGCGAGAACGCTCCAGAGTTTCTGGGAGTTTCGAAAGATGATGTGAACTTCCAAAGAGCTGAATGACCACAAGTCACGCGCTAAGGACTCGTCATCCAGCTGGGACTGATAACATGTTGTTATGGGTCCACTTTTAAGGAACAGAGCTCAAAAACTTTGTTTATTCCCTCCTGGAATAAGTTTATCTTGAAGTCAGAGGCCTGAAGCTGACATATTCTCTGATGACCAAGCGAAAACCAGGAGACGTTGGAAAACGTAAACCAGAACCCTGCTTGAAAGTATCGTACTGGTCCCCACAAGGATCCGTGCATCTGAAAGGCTACAAGGTCACCTCTTACCGGGCGGTCGTCAAAAGGTAAAGAGCTGTTTACAAAACGTACCTGGATTTTAGCAGAAGTCGGAGGAGAAGTGTCACTCTGGTATCATGCTCATGATAATTTCTTCTTAAATCTTTCCTCCTACTCTTTCCCCTCTCAATCTAAGCTGGAAACTATTTTAAGTTTAAAGAGCCCTCAGACTAAATATGTTTACATCCAATATTGAAGTCTGTTGTGTTGAATTTAAGTGTGCTGACGTTTTAAATTGAAAGAAAGTGAAATCATGTCAATCAAGTGTAATGGTGTTAATTTAGTTGATTCATTTTAAATAAATGATAGTGTCTCTTTGACATATCAAACTAAGTCAATGTCCATTGTCACTTAATGGCTCTGTTTATTTGTCCATCATAAAGATCACAGAAATATTGGGTAAACTGAAAAAGAACAGAATCCGTGAATTTACTATTCAATCTGAATAAGTAAATTAATTAAGGTAAAGAGGTCAGTATTAATATTGACCTCCTCATAACCCCTTACATCTGGTGGCCCTCGTACGTGGTTCTGAAAGTTTATTGATAAAACTGTGATCTCTCGTGAACTGTAACGTCATGTTTGCATATTGGGATCCAAGTTTTAGACTCTAACAGATTAATTATTTTGGCTGGAAAAGTGTTCAGAACGATTGCAGGACTGCAGTTAATGACATTTGACGCTGAAATTGTTATTTGTTCAACTTTTGAAACGCTATAAGTAGTTTGGTGGGGATCTGTCTCGCTGTGTGGGAAGTGTTTGGTGGTTCTGATAAGGACCCGGTCCAGATTACGTTGCACAAGCTGAGGCAATCTCACTGCAAAATGACCGCCGAGTCAAATTGCCTGAAAAGCTAATTTAACATCTACAAGATTGCTGTGCTGGTATTTTACATGTTGGAGCAGGTCATAGAAGCATATTACTGTTAGAACGGTGTCGGATAGTGGTTCTGAAACCCGAGTTCTGCTCCTTTAAAGTGGACGGAACCGACCTGAACGCGGCTCCGAGGGAGTCCGTGTCGTGTTACAGTTGACGTGCTGGTTACTGAGCGTAGCTTAGTCGTGCCTGTTTTAAATGTGATTGCCACGTTTCAGAGTTTTGGGGAGTTAATTCGAAGCGTTTGAGTTGGTTACGAGTCTATAAAGTTGTGTTCTGTTGTGCTAAGCTAACGTTAAAGAGCTACGTGTCCTAGTACACGTTTGTTTACGAGCTGTGATTGGATGAAACGAGAGCTGTGAGCTGTCAATCACTCGTGGCGAACGCTGATTCGCTGTAGTGGGAACGCACGCCGTTGCGACCAACCCACTTTGTCGTCATTTCCGGTACTACATTGGTCGAAGGTAAGAAAAACTACATTTACCATGAATGCTTGGAATGAACTACAACCGCTGTGATTGATTGGTTGACGTCACGTATCTGTGTAGCGAGCTCCGCCTCGCTCAGCACAGCAGAGCTGGTGACGCGCTGCGTCGACCCGCCTATTTGTGTCGTCATTTCCTGGTGCGTTTCGAGCGACAAGCAGTCACATTCACACACACACGGTGAAAAGAGATTTCACTGAGCGTTTAAAAACTCATTTTAAAGCCATCTAAACTGTCTAACAACATAGATTTGTCTCTGACAAGACCGCAGTTCGAGCGTTTATCACGAACATACTAGAAACTAACTCTAAAAGGTAGTTTTCAGTTAAATACTGAATGAAATAAATCAGTCTCCACGTGATAAATTAAGACTCAAAGCTGCCCCCTGTTGGTTAAAAGACGTTGACAGATGAGTTTTCTCACAAACATCATAAAAAAGTCAGCATTTTATGGTGAAATTACCAGCTTTAAAAAATTGTTCTGTACACAAACAAAAATTCCTGTTTATTTTAAATAAAAATTTTAGAATAACAAAGGTACAGACGAACAATTTATGCTCATTTTAAATACTGAAGAGATTTAGAATAACACTCAAAACAGCAATTTTTATTTGATTTTCAAATTAAATAAAAATAAAAAATTATAGAGAACAGAGCATTTCCACATTGAGATCTTCACATCTCTGAATTTTAAACAGAATTGTTGTACATCTGTACACTTTTAGTTAAAAAATTGCATTTTTAACGTTTTTCTGTGTAAAATTAATGACTTCAGTTTATTTTAAATGAAGAATTTAAAATAACAAACAAAAAGTACACTTCTCGCTCCAGATACATTCTCTTGGAAAAAAGAATTAAACAAATCTGCAAAATTTTGATTCAAACAAAATCAAAACATAACGATGGCAGATGAAAAAGAAGTAGATGTGGCGCTGGTTACAGATTCAGACCCAAAGCCGGGTCCTCCTGATTCGAAACCTGAAACGGACAAAGAGTCTGATGCAGAGTCTGACAAAGAGTCTGATGCAGAGTCTGACAAAGAGTCTGATGCAGAGTCTGACAAAGAGTCTGATGCAGAGTCTAACAAAGAGTCTGATGCAGAGTCTGACAAAGAGTCTGACAGAGAGTCAGACACAGGGCCAGTGGACCCAGATCCTAAGGGTCCAGATCAAAAGCCTGGAAAACATGAGCCCGACCGTATTGATGTGGTTTTAGGGCAGCTTGCTAAAATATTCACAGATTATGGCAAAAAGGTGCCTGAACTGACTCCACTGACATTGAACGCTGAACTGTCAACAATGGCAAAAAGTCGCTTAAAAAAGGAAGCAAAAAAGGTCAGTATGGCGCGTTTAGCAAAGCTGGCCCTGTTACTAAAGGCCAGGTTGGACCAGGAAGTCAGAGTGAATTCAGATCTAGAGCATGATTTGAAGCGTGAAAAAAGCAAACGTAAGGCGGAAAGATCAACATTAAATGTTGATTTACAACTAGCTCGAGCTGAAGCTGAAGAACTGCAGGTGGAGGTTCAGTCACTAAAACAGTCTCAGGCGAACGATACGACTCAACTGGTTTGCGATCTTAAACAGGCTGAGATTGAACGTTTAACTAAAAGTTTACAGGAGACAAGGGCGACACGGGATGACCTCATGAAATGCCAAGATCATACTTTAAAGTTATACGAGGCGACCAAACAGCAAAATCTCAGGATTAATGCTCAACATGATGCGGCCGTTCTTGAAAAAGAAGAACTCCACAGTCGGTGTTGTGACTTACAACGCGAGTCTATAGACGACCGAGCGGCATTAAAAGAATGCAGGGAGAAGCTGGCCTCAACTGAATACAAATTAAACCAAGAAAAGAAAAAACGTCTGGCATTAATTAAGGGTCAGTCTCTAGATGAGCCCGGACCCCCAACACCACCGCCTAGAACACCAACACCACCGCCTAGAACACCAACACCACCGCCTAGAACACCAACACCACCGCGCCGTCCCTTAGGGCCTCTAAAACCGACAATCCCACCGGATGCACCGGTAAGTGGATCTGATAAAAACCCACAAATACCTCTGTCAATGGCTGAACTACGGAATATGGCGAAAAGCATTCAAACCTTCGCTCCTGGCCCGATGGGCTCACATGAAACCAAGATCTATCTCGATGACCTTGATTTCCAGCTTCAACGCTTCCCAGACGCTACAGCTGATGATAGAATCTGTCTGTTAAGGTTAACATCGGACAGGACGGTGCATGCTTTTATGAAGCGTCAACGAGAGGCAGTGATGAAAGACTACAGTCTTCTCTGTGCTGCGCTGATAAAGGAGTTTACTCCTTGCACAGGGCCCGATGGCATCATAACAGCAAATAACATCAAGCAAGGTAGGAATGAACACCCAAGGTCATATTATGACCGAATATTCCGTGCCTATTTCGGGGACAGATGCGAACCTGAAATGGAGGAGGAGGTAGGGTTTAAGTATATTTTCAGCCAAAACCTCTGCCCTGACATAAGGGAGAAAGTTCATGTCAGCGCGAACTACAAACGGAGGTCCATCGAAGAAATAAGAGAGTGCGCGATAGATGTTTTTACAGGTCGCACACCAAACAAAACACCTTTTGAAGTGTGTCCTGGTGAAATGGTCAAATCCAACTCACTGGAGCTGGAAGGGTCGCGGAAACCGACTCCCCATCCTAAAAAGGATGAGAGAAAACAGAATTTTCGACCTAACAGACACAGTAGTGAGGGTGCCCGCTATGACTATGAACCACAATGGCTCAGACAAGACCCAGAGTATCTAAAACGATTTCAAAAGGGGGGCGCACGTCCTAGAGATAAGAGAGATGGTCACAAGAGTAAACCATATCACAAAAGGGGGTCCCAACAGGAACTCCCTGGTCAAGGTCAAGCCCCTCCTGCCCCTCGAACGGAACAGTCCGAGACAGGCAGAAAATCGCAAAACTTCAAGAAGAAAGGCCGTAGCCCTCTGTCCCCAGAAGACATGGAGAACATTCGTCAGATGTTCGAAGTGTGGGGTAATACAAAAAATGAGAACAAACCTGGTGTGATGTGTAGCACTATCATTGATAGTAACTCTGAACACACAAATAACATCAATGCCACAATTGATGACAATCACCAAGATACTGATGGTCAGGTTGCTGACAATCAGGGTAATGACAGTCAAATCATTGACAGTCCAGAATGTGACAGTCAACAAAACATTGACTGTAACCATGACTTCATTGTTACGGAGTCTGAGCAACCCTCGTCAGAGCAAGGGGGGGAAAGCTCACTCACCGCTGAAAGTGGCTCGCCACGAACTGAACAGTCAGACCCATGTGTGTCTGCACTAACAGTACTGATAAATGAAGGTCACACAGTCGGGGGTAGGCGTGATAAACGTCAGAGAAAACCTGGTAAGTTCCTGTGTGACATTATCAGAAAGGGGCCCGCTAAGAAGGCTTACCTGTCCATCACGTTGGAAGGGGTCCTCAGAAAAGAGGCCCTCTTGGATGGTGGGGCAGACATATCCGTTATGTCACCCACACTGTTAGAAGAGCTACGGCTGGCCGCTAACGGTGTTGACAGGGAAATACCCCTCAGAGAATGTGCTATAGTTTTGCAGGGTCTCTCGGAGACGAGTACAACCCTAACAGCTATAGCAATGGTTCACATGCAGATTGGTGTAACGACACTATACCACCCGGTATACGTGTCCACCGTTGACTCATGCCCATTTTTGGTTGGCCAGGACTTTATAAACCGCTTCGACGCGGTTATAGATTATGGCGATCAGTCAATGTGGACCAGAGTGAGCCAACCACTGCCTATCGATATGCCTACACAAGGTGACTCTGACTGTTTAACAGCAGGTACCTCAGAAGGCACAAGGGAATCCTCAACTGAGAGCACAATCCCGGTAAGTGAACCTTCCAAAATAGGTGAGGCAGAAGAGAGCCCCCTCTGCGAGCTGAAACAGTCGGCGCTCACCGAACACTACCTACCACAGGTAGTCAAAGGTGTTGAGATCCAAGGATCCCACACCGATGATGCTGTTCTATCTCCTTGGACGGAGAAATCGGCGATCAGCCAAGCTGTCTATGGAACCTTGGTTAAGAAACAGTCGGGTCTAGATATGAACAAAAGGGCTTTCCGCTTTTCGTTAGACCCCAACGATAAACAGGTAATGACCGCAATAGGGATCATTGACCTGAAACTAATCTGGAACCAACGAGAACTGGATCACCCGTTCCTCGTGGTCCCGAACTTACCACATGCAACCTACATAGGCTCCGACATTTTGGTAAGATTAGGTGTCCGAGTGGACATCAACAACAATGTACTGTGGTCACTAGACACGGCCACAAAGGACTCTCCTGTGCTGACCACAGAGAACCTTAAAGCTGGACAGACCATTCCAGAGGTCTGCCAGATTGCTAACAGCCATAACACTGCGGTACCACCTCAGGTTATGAACAAGCCGGTGATGTGTCACATCATGAAAGGACAAGCTATTAGCACAAAACAGGCATACTTTCAACCATCTCCTATGTTTTTCAACTTAGGACTGTCCATGGAGGCCACATGCCAAGTGACCCTCGACTGCAGAACCACGACTGTTGCTGTAGACAATTTAATGGAAATGGCAACTATAGAAATAATAAATAAAAATGACAAAAATTTAATAATAAGTTGTGTATATCGTGCACCAGGGTCAAACATAGAGTCATTTACTGACAAAATCTTGGAGTTGTTTGGAAAGAGAGGTAACAAAACTGTTTTTTATGTGGTGATTTTAACATCGATCTGGGTAATTCAGACGACTCTAATGTTAGTGCATTTGTTAATGCAATGTGTAGTCTGACCTTGTTTCCCTTGATATCAAATCCGACTAGAATAACAACTCATAGTACAACAACAATTGACAATATCTTCACGAACTTGACTGATGAAACTAATATAAGTGGTATTTTAAAAACTGATCTCAGTGACCACTTGCCAGTTTTTACGATTTGTAAAATGGAAAATAATTTCAGAAATCCGATTACAAGACCAAAATATAAAATAAGCACGACCAAAAGAGCAATAGATAATTTCAAAAAAGATTAAAAAAAAAAAAACAAAATTGGAATGGTGTGTATGTGGATGACGTAAACAAATCATATGATGAGTTTATGACTATCTTGGATACCCTGTACAAGAAAAATTGTGTGTAAAAAAATTTCATGAAAAAAACGCAATATTGATCAACCATGGATGACAACTGGACTAAGGAACGCATGTAAGAAAAAGAACCATTTGTATTCCTGTTTCCTGAAAACAAGAACCCCTGAGGCGGAAATCAAATATAAAAGGTATAAAAATAAATTAACAGGAATTATAAAAAAACAGAAGAAGGAATATTATAGTAAATTGCTACATAACACACGTGGCGATATGAGAGCAACTTGGAATGTAATGAACAGTGTCTTAAACAAACACAAAAAAGAAAAGTGTATGTCTAAATGTTTTGTGAATGAAAATGATGTAATACTAAATGATAACGAAGTTGCAAATGGATTCAATGATTACTTTGTAAACGTTGGATCAAATCTTGCAAAAACAATTTCCAAAGTGGACAAGGACGTGTGTTACTTAATTAAAGGTTGTGAAAATACATTGTTTCTAAAAGGGACTGATAAAGATGAAATAAGCATGATAGTTAAAAAATTCTCAGATAAAAGGTCTAGAGACTGGTGTGACATGGATATGATGGTTGTCAAGGACATAATAACTGATGTAATCGATCCGTTCACTTACATTTGTAATCTGTCTTTCACTACGGGCACATTTCCTGATAAAATGAAAGTAGCTAATGTAGTCCCTATTTTCAAATGCGGTGATATGGGCAACTTCAGCAATTACAGACCGATATCATTGCTCCCAGAATTTTCAAAAAATCTTGAATTTTTTTTTCAATCAGATTAGACGATTTTCTAAAAAAGTACAACATTCTAAGTGATAGTCAGTATGGGTTTCGATCACAATATTCAACATCTATGGCTTTAATGGAATTTATGGAATATATCACCACAGCTACTGACAATAAACAGCATTGTATGAGTTTATTTGTTGATTTAAGGAAGGCCTTTGACACTATTGATCACAAAATTCTCATTAATAAATTGGACAAGTATGGCGTTAGAGGACCTGCACTTAAATGGATAAGAAGCTATCTAAAAGATAGAGAACAATTTGTTCAGATAGAGGAAAACAGATCAAACTTTTGTAAAATCACATGTGGAGTCCCACAGGGTTCAATACTTGGTCCAAAATTGTTTAATTTATATGTGAATGATTTAGTGATGGTGTCCAGACGTCTAAAATGTATACTTTTTGCTGACGATACTACCTTTTTTTATTCTGGTAATGATTTAAATCAAATGTCTGAATGTTTAAATATGGAATTTGTTAAATTACAAAACTGGTTCAAATTAAACAAACTATCATTAAACTTAGATAAAACTAAATACATGTTATTTAGTAAAAAAACAAAAACTACGGGTTTCTCTCTAAAAATTGATGATTTTGAAATAACCAGAGCAAGTGAAATGAAATTCTTGGGAGTGGTGATAGATGACAAGCTCACTTGGAAACAGCATATTAACTCGGTTAAAACTAAAATATCTAGATCCACAGGTGTGTTGTATAAAGTTAGGGACTTATTGAATGAAAGAGCATTGTATTTGCTCTATAATGCCATAGTTGTTCCACACTTGATTTACTGCATAGAGGTTTGGGGAAAGGCGTGTAAAACCTTGACGAACCCTATATTTATTTTACAAAAAAGAGCAGTGCGAACTATAGCGGGAAAACCTTACTGCCATCCTTCGAATATATTGTTTAAGCAACTTAGGTTGCTTAAGTTTTATGATTTGGTAGATTACAACATTTTGTTGGTAATGTATAGAGCTCATAAAAATTCATTGCCTCTAAATGTTCAAGTAAATTTTGTAAAAAGAATGAGCTGTTACAACCTGAAAGGAATGGAGATTTTTGCAAAGCCAAAATATAGAACAAGTTTGAAAGGACGGTGTGTATCAATACAAGGTGTTGACTTGTGGAATAGTTTAGAAAATGAAATTAAAACTACTAATTCAATTATAGTCTTTAAAAAACTGATTAAAGCTAATGTTAATTAAATACTAAATAATCAAATTATCAAATTGTATTAAAAACTTAAATGTGTATTCAAATCATGTAAATAGCTTAAATTTGTATCATGGTTGAGTGGCTTGGAAATTTGTATATTTGATTGAGTTATTTTTATTGATCTAGCTTTTTTTGTTATTATTATAGAAATAAGGGGCAGGTAAAATAAGATTTTTTCTTCTCCCTGTCTCCTTTCATTTTATGTTTTTTTTTTCTTTCATTATACTGTTATAATGTAAAATGTTTTTTATTTACAAAATGTAAAATGAACAAATAAATAAATAAAAATAAAATAAAAAATAAAACACATCCGAAGGTCGTGGGGTGGAGAAGGAGTAACCACGCTGAAAGGGAATAGCTTGGCTGTACTAACTTTATTCAGCTCTTCGTCACAACGTCATTCCATCATGAGCTCAGCCCGCGTCTGCGGCTGTTTCGCCCGCTTAACCTGAACACACCCAAAAACCCGCGAAGAAGAAATCTCTTAAAGACACCGTAACATAAATACATAACTGCCCATGTAGTTCCGCCATACCAATTGAAATGTCCAAATAAATAATCTTATATGAAAATAAATCATCTTACAATATTATGAAATAACATTTCCAAATAAAATAGAAAGTTTCATTTTATTGAAGTCCTATTTAAATAAATAAAAATCCTTTTGTCTGTTGTAACTTTCTGTCTAGGATTTCACGTCTGCCCTCGTAGTTTGGACTGTGCCCGGGCTGGACGACACTTCTGCCAGCCAGGCACCACTCTTTGTGGACCTTGCCTGCACCCTTTGGTGGAGAATGTGCACGGACGCTGTGTCGTGAAAAGGAGACACACTCATCATCCAGTTCAGTCCATTAAAGGTATGCCAGAAGCTCACCATGTTCTAGAGGAGTGCTACATGATTTAAAATTTATATTTAGTTCTACAGAATACCATACCATTTTATTTATAAAGCACTTTAAACAGTGACAAGGCCAACCAAAGTGCGTACAAAAAGAAACAAACA
>JBBPBX010080444.1:0-11144 GCA_038048925.1 Garcialebias charrua | reverse complement strand
AATTCATTATTATTAATATTAATGAGTAATTCATTATTATTAATATTAATGAGTAATTCATTATTATTAATATTAATGATTAATTCATTATTATTATTAATGAGTAATTCATTATTATTATTATGAATGATTAATTCATTGAAAAGGTTAAGCAGAAACAAAAAGTTGTCGTGACGGCTCGAAGACTTTTAGGTTTGAACACAACATCAGGTCGGACTCTTTGACTAACGTCAGTCATGCTTGACGTGCACATGCTTGATGTGCACACGTACATCACCGTTCATTAGCTGCGCTGCCACTGTCGCAGGAAGTCAAACAGCTGAAGAAAGGACGTGGACTGCTTCTGCTCATTTTAGCTTGCGACTGACTGAACTGTTCAGCTAAAATAAGCAACACTAGCTGAAACCAGCTAAACTATTGATATAAGCTAAATGTAGCTAAACCATAGCTTGAAGCTAAAATGATTGCTAAGAGTATAAGAGCATACGAAGTCACCAGTAGGAGCTGCAGCAGATTGAAAATGTGTTATTTTGTCACTAAACTGCTGCAGAAGTAGTTTGACTCCAGAACAAAGCATGAAAACAGCCGACGGCGCTGACACCCAACGTGTGCTTGTGTTTCTCCAGGAGAGCGAAGCGGAGCTGGCTGAATGTGACGAGTACAAAGAGGCCAGGAACATGCTGGACTCAGTGAAGCTTGAAGGCTGACCGCTGCTGCTGTTCACCTGCACTTTCTCCTATGTCCATTCCTTTCTTCAGGCCTCGTGTGGGCGTGGTCAACTCGTCCTGTGTGGAACCACAGCACCAACACATTTTATTATGAACATGTTGTCAGAGTGAGGAGTCCCTTCATGCTGTTAGTCCGTTTGTTTCTTTAAACATTTGTCTGGGCTCTGGCAGAGCAGTCACTAAATCATAGAGCAGCCGTTCCTCTGTTTAAAACTTCTTTATGTTTTCAATAAAAATGACAAATAAAATTCACATTTGTTTCTTTAAAGGTTTGTCTGGGCTCTGGCAGAGCAGTCATTAAATGATAGAGCAGCCGTTCCTCTGTTCAGAACTTCTTTGTTTTCAATAAAAACGACAAATAAAATTCACATTTGTTTCTTTAAAGGTTTGTCCCGTTTGTCTGGGGCTCTGGCAGAGCAGTCACTAAATTATAGAGCAGTCGTTCCTCTGTTC
Source organism: Garcialebias charrua (assembly GCA_038048925.1). Classification (NCBI taxonomy): domain Eukaryota; kingdom Metazoa; phylum Chordata; class Actinopteri; order Cyprinodontiformes; family Rivulidae; genus Garcialebias; species Garcialebias charrua. The sequence goes on along the minus strand of JBBPBX010080444.1, from coordinate 9,963 downwards.
AAAACTTTCAGTAAAAATGACAAATAAAATTCACATATGTTTAAAGGTTTGTCTGGGCTCTGGCAGAGCAGTCACTAAATGATGGAGCAGCCATTCCTCTGTTCAGAACTTTATGTTTTCAATAAAAATGACAAATAAAATTCAAGTTTGTTTCTTTAATGGTTTGTCTGGGCTCTGGCAGAGCAGTCACTAAATTATAGAGCAGCCATTCCTCTGTTCAAAAATTAGTTTTCAATAAAAATGACATAAAATTCACATTTGTTTCTTTAAAGGTTTGTCTCGTTTGGGCTCTGGCAGAGCAGTCACTAAATTATAGAGCAGCTGTTCCTCTGTTCAAAACTTTGTTTTCAATAAAAATTACAAATAAAATTCACATTTGTTTCTTTAAAGGTTTGTCTGGGCTCTTGCAGAGCAGTCACTAAATTATAGAGCAGTTGTTCCTCTGTTCAAAACTACTTTCAATAAAAATGACACAAATTCACATTTGTTTCTTTAAAGGTTTGTCTCGTTTGGGCTCTGGTAGAGCAGTCAATAAAGTATAGAGCAGCTGTTCCTCTGTTCAAACTTTGTTTTCAATAATAATTACAAATAAAATTCACATTTGTTTCTTTAAAAGTTTGTCTCGTTTGGGCTCTGGTAGAGCAGTCACTAAATTATAGAGCAGCTGTTCCTCTGTTCAAAACTACTTTCAATAAAAATGACACATAAATTCACATTTGTTTCTTTAAAGGTTTGTCTGAGCTCTGGCAGAGCAGTCACTAAATTATAGAGCAGTCGTTCCTCTGTTCAAAACTTTCAGTAAAAATGACAAATAAAATTCACATTTGTTTCTTTAAAGGTTTGTCTCATTTGGGCTCTGACAAAGCAGTCACAAAAGTATAGAGCAGCCGTTCCTCTGCTCAAAATTTTGTTTTCAATAAAAATTACAAATAAAATTCACATTTGTTTCTTTTGTCTCGTTTGGGCTCTGGCAAAGCAGTCACTAAAGTATAGAGCAGCTCTTCTTCTGTTCAAATTTTTGTTTTCAATAAAAATTACAAATAAAATTCACATTTGTTTCTTGAAAGGTTTGTCTGGGCTCTGCAGAGCATTCACTAAATTATAGAGCAGCCGTTCTGTTCAAAAGTTTGTTTTCAATAAAAATGACAAATAAAATTCACATTTGTTTCTTTAAAGGTTTGTCTGGGCTCTGGTAGAGCAGTCACTAAATTATAGAGCAGCTGTTCCTCTGTTCAAACTTTGTTTTCAATTAAAATTAAATTCACATTTGTTTCTTTAAAGGTTTGTCTCGTTTGGGCTCTGGCAGAGCAGTCACTAAATTATAGAGCAGATGTTCTGTTCAAAACTACTTTCAATAAAAATGACACATAAATTCACATTTGTTTCTTTAAAGGTTTGTCTGGGCTCTGGAAGAGCAGTCACTAAATTATAGAGCAATCGTTCCTCTGTTCAAAACTTTTAGTAAAAATGACAACATTCACATTTGTTTCTTTAAAGGTTTGTCTCGTTTGGGCTCTGGCAGAGCAGTCAGTAAAGTATAGAGCAGTTGTTCCTATGTTCAAAACTACTTTCAATAAAAATGACACAAAATCACATTTGTTTCTTTAAAGGGTTGTCTGAGCTCTGGCAGAGCAGTCACTAAATTATAGAGCAGTCGTTCCTCTGTTCAAAACTTTCAGTAAAAATGACAAATAAAATTCACATTTGTTTCTTTAAAGGTTTGTCTCGTTTGGGCTCTGGTAGAGCAGTCACTAAATTATAGAGCAGCTGTTCCTCTGTTCAAAACTACTTTCAATAAAAATGACACTGTGGTGGACCACTAAGGGGCTCTACTCACACCCAGTGGACCCAAGGTGTTAAGGATGCTTTTATTGTGAAAGGTCCAGAGGACCGGATGTTATGTTGGTATATAAGGCGGTGTTGGGTGGTTTTCCCGCCAGTTGAAAGTAGGAGTGAATAAAGTGAAGATCTGCATCCCGTCTCCCGTGTCGTCTCTTCACCACCTCCTACAATTGGTGACCCTCGTGAGCTGAATATGTCGACGCAGGAAGCTACAGCCAGCTCCCTTCAGCTGTCCCCTGTGGTGGAACCCCCACAGGCGGCCTCGCTCGCTTTTGCGGTGTCCGCCAGGATGCCGGACTTCTGGCTGAACGCCGCTCCGGCGTGGTTTGCTCACGTCGAATCGCAGTTCGTCCTTCGCGGGATTTCTTCAGACGACACCAAATACCACCATGTGGTCGCGGCGCTGGACCCACGGTCAGCCCAGCGGGTAATGAGCCTGCTCGAGGACCCTCCTGCACAAGGGAAATACGCCGCAATCAAGGAGCTCCTTCTGCAGCGTTATACGCTTTCAGACGCGGAGCGCGCGGAGAAACTGTTTTCCTTCCCCGGTTTGGGCGATGGCACAGCTCTGGAGCTAGTGGAAGGCATGTTAGCCTTGCGGGGCTCAGGCGACTGCGAGTTCCTTTTCCGCCACCTTCTCCTCCGCAAGTTTCCAGCACCAGTGCGTAATGTCCTGGCAAACTCCCCGCTTCTGCAGCAGAAGAATTACCGCGCGCTGGCCGGAGAAGCTGACCGCATTCTTCTAACGACAAGGACCTTCGAAGTCCAGATGGCGGCCCACGGATCTCCAGCAGCGCCCGAGTTTCAAGCAACGCCCTCAGCGCCGGACGAGCCATCGGTGGTAGCAGGGGTCGCTACCCGCAGGCGGACAGGAGCCACCTTTTGTTTCTTCCACCAACGTTTTGGCGCCAAAGCACGAAGGTGCGTCCCGCCGTGCAGTTTCAAGCCTCAGGGAAACGACAACGCCAACGCACGCTAGCAGCCGCGGCCGTTGGCGACAAGGAAAGGCTGCTTTTCATCGAAGACTCGAGGTCGGGGAGGCGGTTCCTGGTGGACTCTGGTTCGCAGAAGAGCCTTGTTCCCCCGTCTGGCTCCGACACGTTGGCTGAAGGCTGCGGGCCGCAGCTAACCGCGGCTAACGGCTCACCCATCAGGACGTTTGGTGAAAGGTTGGTGACTGTTCGTTTCCATGAACGAGACTTCCAGTGGAACTTTGTGGTAGCTGCTAGCTCAGTCCCTATTTTAGGGGCTGATTTTCTTTGTGCTCACGGGCTCCTGGTTGATATGGCTAACAGGCGTTTAATAGACGCTGTGTCGTTCTCGTCACTGCCTTGTGAGACGCGAGGAGCTGGGCCTTTAATGCATGCTAACTTTTTAGCTTCGGGTAATGTGTTTCAGCGTTTATTGTCTGAGTTTCCCTCGCTGACTGTTCCTAACTTTGCCAACACAAACACAAAGCATGGGGTTGAACATTATATTCCCACAACAGGCCCCCCGGTGTTCGCACGTGCACGCCGCCTCGATGCTACTAAGCTAGCAATAGCACAGGAAGAGTTTGCTAACATGGAGCATTTAGGCATCGTGCAGCGCTCAAACAGTCCGTGGGCCTCCCCCCTGCACATGGTGCCCAAAGCAGACGGCAAATGGCGGCCATGTGGGGATTTCCGCCGCCTTAATAACATCACGGAGAACGATCGTTACCCCATCCCCCACATCCAGGATTTTTCAGTGCACCTGGCTGGGACCTCCATTTTTTCTAAAGTAGATTTAGTACGCGGGTACCACCAGGTTCCTGTGCATGTGGAGGATGTCCCTAAGACCGCTGTGATCACGCCTTTCGGCCTGTTTGAGTTTTTGCGCATGCCTTTTGGTCTTAAAGGTGCAGCACAAACATTTCAGCGGTTGATGGATTCAGTCCTAAGGGGTCTGTCATTCGTATTTGTGTATCTGGACGACATCCTGGTGGCTAGCAGCTCAGCTGACCAGCACATGTCCCACCTCCGTGAGGTTTTTCAGCGCCTAGCAGCACATGGCCTGATTGTAAATACAGCAAAATGCCAGTTTGGGCTGCCAGTCATTGATTTTTTGGGCCACCGCATTTCTGCCAGTGGTGCTGTCCCGTTACCAAACAAAGTGCAGGCGGTGTCAGATTTTCCACAGCCCCAGTCTGTTAAAGCGCTACAAGAGTTTTTGGGAATGGTTAACTTCTATAACCGTTTCCTCCCCAGGGCAGCACAACTGCTGCGCCCGCTCTATGGAGCGCTGAAAAAGAAAAAGCCCAACGACAGTGTTGACTGGACACCAGAACGCCTACAGGCATTTGGTGATGCTAAAGCTGCACTGGCCACTGCTGCCCTTCTGGCCCACCCATCCCCGGCGGCACAAATAGCTTTGACAACAGACGCTTCTGATGTTGCGGTGGGGGCTGTGTTAGAACAGCAGGTGTCAGGAGTTTGGCAGCCGCTTGCATTTTACAGCCGTACGCTGCGGGACAATGAGCTTAAATACAGTGTTTTCGACAGGGAGTTGCTGGCGCTTTACCTAGCTACACGCCATTTCAGGTTTTTCCTGGAAGGCCGCCAGTTCACTGCATACGTTGACCACAAACCCTTGGTGTTTGCTATGTCGAAAATTTCTGACCCCTGGTCTGCCCGCCAGCAACGCCACCTCGCAGCGGTGTCTGAATTTACTACAGACATTCAGCATGTGGCTGGAAAGTCCAACGTGGTGGCCGACTGTCTCTCCCGGGTGCTGATCTCCCCCGTGTACGTGGGCATCGATTTTTCTGCCATGGCTGCGGACCAACGTAGCGACGCAGAAATACTCGAGCTCCAGTCCGGGCCCACGGGCCTCGAGTTGGAGGAACGGCAGGTGGATGACGGAGGTCCTCTCCTGCTCTGTGACGTTTCTACTGGCAGGCCCCGCCCCCTGGTTCCAGTTTCATGGCAACGCCGCGTTTTTGACTCCTTGCATTCCCTTTCTCACCCAGGGGTTAGAGCATCGGTGAAACTGGTCAGCTCAAAGTTTGTTTGGCCCGGTCTGCGTAAAGCGGTTAAGGAGTGGGCAGCAGCGTGTGTCCCATGTCAGCGTGCTAAGGTTGACAGGCACACCAAAGCACCTTTGGAACCTTTCCCTATCCCTAGTCGGCGGTTTGACCATGTGCACGTGGACCTGGTGGGCCCTCTGCCTCCATCACAAGGTTTTACTCATCTGCTGACTATGATAGATCGGACCACCAGGTGGCCTGAGGTGGTTCCTCTGACATCCACAACGGCTGCAGTGGTGGCCCGGGCATTTTTGTCTACCTGGGTTGCACGTTTTGGCCCCCCTTCAGACATTACATCAGACAGGGGCCCGCAGTTTGTTTCTGAGCTTTGGTCTACCATGGCCAAGGGCCTGGGGACGAACGTTCACAGGACCACAGCTTACAACCCTCAAGCTAATGGTTTGTGTGAACGGTTTCACAGGTCATTGAAAGCTGCACTGCGCGCTGCATTGACCGGTGACAACTGGATTGACCGTCTTCCCTGGGTTTTGTTGGGTTTACGTACCGCATCCAAAGAGGACCTGAACTCTTCCCCGGCTGAACTGGTTTTCGGTCAGCCTGTGCGCGTCCCCGGTGAGTTTTTACCTGAGGTACCCTCACCACAGTTCGCTCCGCCGTTGCAACATTTTTCGTCTCAGGAGGACTCCGTTCGTGTCCCTGGCCCGGTACACCATTGTTTACCTCAGTCATTTGTCCCTAAGAGTCTGGAGTCCTCTAAATTTGTTTTTGTCAAACACAATGCACACAGGACACCACTACAGCCTGTGTATGATGGACCGTTTCGGGTTCTTCAGCCAGGTCCAAAACATTTCCTTTTAGATTTAGGGGGTCGTACTGAGACTGTCTGTATTGATAGGCTTAAACCAGCTCATGTTATGTCAGATGATCAGGTTGTTACGGCCCAGGCTCCTCGCAGGGGCAGACCTCCATCCACGTTGCTAACGGATGGCTGCCCTCCTTCCAGAGACTCTCAACAACCATTGGAGCCCGAATCTTCTGCAGCCCCTCCTCGTCACCCCCCGCTTCATCGAACTGGTTCTGCGGGGCCCAGGTTCAGCCGTTCTGGGCGTTTAATCAAACCTAAAATGCGGGACTAGTGATGGACCTTACTGGGTGTTCTGGGGGGGCGTGTGTGGTGGACCACTAGGGGGCTCTACTCACACCCAGTGGACCCAAGGTGTTAAGGATGCTTTTATTGTGAAAGGTCCAGAGGACCGGATGTTATGTTGGTATATAAGGCGGTGTTGGGTGGTTTTCCCGCCAGTTGAAAGTAGGAGTGAATAAAGTGAAGATCTGCATCCCGTCTCCCGTGTCGTCTCTTCACCACCTCCTACAACACATAAATTCACATTTGTTTCTTTAAAGGTTTGTCTCAGCTCTGGCAGAGCAGTCACTAAATTATAGAGCAGATGTTCCTTTGTTCAAAACTTTCAGTAAAAATTACAAATAAAATTCACATTTGTTTCTTTAAAGGTTTGTCTCAGCTCTGGCAGAGCAGTCACTAAATTATAGAGCAGTCGTTCCTCTGTTCAAAACTTTCAGTAAAAATTACAAATAAAATTCACATTTGTTTCTTTAAAGGTTTGTCTCGTTTGGGCTCTGGCAGAGCAGTCACTAAAGTATAGAACAGCCGTTCCTCTGTTCAAAATTTTGTTTTCAATAAAAATTACAAATAAAATTCACATTTGTTTCTTTTGTCTCGTTTGGGCTCTGGCAGCTCTTCTTCTGTTCAAATTTTTGTTTTCAATAAAAATTACAAATGAAATTCACATTTGTTTCTTGAAAGGTTTGTCTGGGCTCTGCAGAGCATTCACTAAATTATAGAGCAGCCGTTCTGTTCAAAACTTTTCAATAAAAATGACAAATAAAATTCTCATTTGTTTCTTTAAAGGTTTGTCTGGGCTCTGGTAGAGCAGTCACTAAATTATAGAGCAGCTGTTCCTCTGTTCAAACTTTGTTTTCAATTAAAATTAAATTCACATTTGTTTCTTTAAAGGTTTGTCTCGTTTGGGCTCTGGCAGAGCAGTCACTAAATTATAGAGCAGATGTTCTGTTCAAAACTACTTTCAATAAAAATGACACATAAATTCACATTTGTTTCTTTAAAGGTTTGTCTGGGCTCTGGCAGAGCAGTCACTAAATTATAGAGCAGTCGTTCCTCTGTTCAAAACTTTCAGTAAAAATGACAAAATTCACATTTGTTTCTTTAAAGGTTTGTCTCGTTTGGGCTCTGGCAGAGCAGTCACTAAAGTATAGAGCAGCTGTTCCTATGTTCAAAACTACTTTCAATAAAAATGACACATAAATTCACATTTGTTTCTTTAAAGGTTTGTCTGAGCTCTGGCAGAGCAGTCACTAAATTATAGAGCAGTCGTTCCTCTGTTCAAAACTTTCAGTAAAAATGACAAATAAAATTCACATTTTTTTCTTTAAAGGTTTGTCTCGTTTGGGCTCTGGCAGAGCAGTCACTAAAGTATAGAGCAGATGTTCCTCTGTTCAAAATTTTGTTTTCAATAAAAATTACAAATAAAATTCACATTTGTTTCTTTAAGGGTGTGTCTCGTTTGGGCTCTGGCAAAGCAGTCACTAAAGTATAGAGCAGCTGTTCCTCTTTTCAAAATTTTGTTTTCAATAAAAATTACAAATAAAATTCACATTTGTTTCTTGAAAGGTTTATCTGGGCTCTGGCAGAGCAGTCACTAAATTTGAGAGCAACCGTTCTGTTCAAAACTTTTTTTCAATAAAAATTACAAATAAAATTCACATTTGTTTCTTTAGTCTCGATTGTCAGGGCTCTGGCAGAGCAGTCACTAAATTATAGAGCAGCTGATCCTCTGTTCAAAACTTTGGGGACAATGACAGACAAAGGTAGAGAGCTGGCTGACATGATGCAGAGAAGGAAGGTAGATGTTTTATGTGTCCAAGAGACCAAGTGGAAGGGCAGCAATATTGGAGCAGGGTTTAAACAGTTTTACCATGGTGTGGATAGAAAGAGAAATGGAGTAGGGGTGGTCCTGAAGGAGGAGTTGGCAAAGAATGTAGTAGAGGTGAAGAGAGTGTCAGATAGGGTGATGTGTCTGAAGGTAGAAGTAGAAGGTCTGATGCTAAACATCGTCAGTGGTTATGCTCCACAGGTTGGATGTGATGGGGAGGAGAAAGATCTGGATGAAGTGATAGAGAGTATTCCCAGGGAGGAAAGAGTGGTGATTGGAGCAGACCTGAATGGACATGTTGGTGAAGGAAACAGAGGATGAGGAAGTGATGGGTAGGTTTGGTGTCAAGGAAAGAAACCAGGAAGGACAGATGGTGGTGGATTTTACCAAGAGAATGGAAATGGCTATAGTCAATACCTATTTCCAAAAGAGGGAGGAGCATAGAGTGACCTATAAGAGTGGAGGAAGGAGTACACAGGTCGACTACATTCTGTGTAGAAGAGGAAACCTGAGGGAGATTGGAGACTGTAAGGGTTGTGGCATAGGCGTATCCTGGGGGGGTCCGGACCCCCCCAATCTTGGGGAAATATAGATCTGTCCCCCCCAATAATTCAATAAAGGAAACCGTGTCTTTAAACGATATCAATATAAAAAGGCAAAAAAAGAGAGAAATCCGCCATTATTCTAAGAAAAAAAAAGGAAAATTTGCCCCCCCCCCCTTCTCTGTTGGCAAATGGTTTAGTCCAATGTTTACAAGGAACAACAAAGCACCGGAGTCACAGGCTCGGCGCGGAGCCGCTGGGTGGGAGTGAGCTGCAGCACAAACTATTAACTTCCAGTAAGTAGCTACTTAAAACATTGGTGACAGTGACTGGGAGGAAAAGGTCTTTTACAGTGTTGAAAGACAAGTGTGTCTGTGTCTCATTAGTGGCTGTAGCAACAGCAAAACGCAACGAGGAGCGACACTTCATCAGCTAACACGCTAGCTTCAATGCTAACTAGCTCCCTGGTGGCTCACAACAGACAGAAGAATGTCAGCGCATCTTTGAGCAGGATGGATTCACATTCATCATATTTTCAGGTGTGGAGCTCTTGAAAGAAGTAATGATAAAATATGTGAAAGATAATTAATTTAAAAAGAGTAGAGAAGATGTGATGATTAGTTAAAATGATTTTATATGTGTAGCACTTTGTTGCAGCTGTGGTTGTTTTAAGGGCTTTATAAATAAATTATTATTATAAAAAATGTTGAGGATCAATACTTATGTCACATGATTAATTAAAAAATGTCACTGTTTATTATATTACATTATTGATATTTTGTATCTGCAACTGGAAGATTTTATTCTTAATAGGTTCTTAAAAAATGCTAGATTTGTTAATAGTAAAAGGCATATTTTGAATGAATGTTACAAACGTGTTCATTTCTACAAAACAGTTAATAAAATATTTATAAAATACAATGAATTTCAAATGTTACAGATTGAGTTTAACATAAAAGAAATAGTGTTTTATGTTTAAATATCAGTTAATAAGTAATCCATTATGCCCCCTTGTTTAGGACTGGAACCAATCTCAGCTGCTTTTGTGTGAAGGCAGGGACACCCAGGACAGGTCACCAGAGACACCCAGGACACGTCTCCAGTCCATCACAGAGACAGACAAAGAGACAAACAACCATCCACACTCCCAGTCAAAGCTAAGAACAATTTACATTTGCACAGAAGAACCAAAAAATTATTCAAACTGAGGACTCAAGTTCTTGATTGAGAGTTCTAATCACTACTGGTAATTATCAATAATAATTGATCATATTTACCAAGCTAAATCATTGTGTGGAGTCTTTAATAATACAGACCAGATCAGATGTGATCAGGCAGTCATATATTCACATGTATGTAAATGTATTATTATTAATACTATAATTAAAGTTGAACCATGCAAATTTGTTTGGAACGAACAAGTGGACCTTTGTGCCTCTTGGTTCCACTGAAGTAGCTCTCAGTCTCAAAAAGTTTGGTGACCCCTGCATTAAAGTATTTCTTCTCCTTGAAAACTGTTTTCTTTTTAAGCTTTAAGATTTTGGGAAGGTGTGGTACCAGATTATCAGTGACACTGACCACAGCAATCTATGAATACAAG